>OX411333.1:2753320-2881929 GCA_948150665.1 Conistra vaccinii
ATTTTGTTTAACTTTTATTTAAGATAAGATAAGATAAGATTTCTTTATTTGTTTAAACATTGCATACATACAAGAGCATGCAAGATATTACATAGTTTGAGTCCAATCATGTTTAGCCGTAAGTATCGGCGTACAAATATTTACATAACATTGAAAAGAATAAATTAACAATACGAAAAATCGAAAAATTTAAATAGGATATGCACTTCCAAAATGTATCATTTAGAAACTATAATAGAAATAATTTTTATGATAATTATAATGTCAAAACTCAAGATGCGTCAAACAAAAACTATAATAACAAACAAATACAAGAACAATGTCAAAGTAACTAAATGCTTTTCACAAAAGATGCATGTCAAAGGAGATGTTTCAAAATGGGCCAGCTATCTAATTATGAAACACATTTTCTTAAGGCAATTTTGTGGAATTGCTATGGATTTGTTTAAATTTGGTTCAATTTTACGACTTTCGAATTACTGTAACTTTAAAATCGGTGAAAGAAAATCAAAGAAACTGCACTCTGCTTCAGACGCTAAAGAGTGAACGATATGCCTCTAAAAAGGCTATTATTCAAATTACGAAACTCTTTTGACAGTTTTAAATTTGTTTATACTGGTTTCAAATCATCGAGCCATCTGCTTCAATTTGCTTCGTCAAACCGAAGGCAGTATACTCGTCGCAATCGATTTTGTTTGGAATATTTTTGGGATTTACTCGTATAATCTCCTTAATTATTACGAAATTATGTAAGTGAACATCGTCTTGATGAATTGGGAATGTGTTTTTGTGTAAAACCTCCGTAATAAATCAATAATAGTGATATGTTAAATATCGAAGCAGCGAGGTCGATTTTCTATAATAATTTTATTGTGAAAGTTTTCTTCTGTTACAAGTGCAACCTAAACTAAAGATATATAATATTATTATGATATTTCAGAAACGAGGTATTTTGGTGGAATTTATCGTACCGTAACAAACTTATCACGAGCCACAAGCAATCGAGCTTGTACTTCATTGGAAAAGCCAATGTTATAGAGGAAGATCACAAACAAACATAGTTTGAAGCATTTTATGTCAATGGATTATGTAAGGACACAATGAACATACCCATCACACCACCATACATAGATCTATTTCCACATCATTGTCTGTTAAGGTATCTACTATCAATATTATTTTCTTTCTTAGTGTTATACATTGAATGTGTGTTTAGCACAGCAACAACGTTACACACTAACATACTGTTTATTGGTGAATGTGAAATGCACCTGCAAATGTATAGTAAGTTTACATTTGAGTTTGTGGACGGATGTTTAAGTTTACATTCTGTTCTATAAAGTAGATCGAAAGTGTTTAAAGGAGAGGCCTATTAGACTTTGTGGACGGATGTAATAGATCATGGAATATATTGTGGATTTACTTAAATTATTATTTTTTTATTCCAGGTGTCGGGCACTTACAGCAAGAATTTGCAAGCAGTACATACATAATCCATGATGACTTCCACAGGAAGAAATTACATCCCAAATTCCACTAATTCTTACAAAATATTTGTTCGAATTTCTTTTTGCCCCATGTCCAAATATTTCATAATAAAAGTGAATAAATGCTATTGTGAGTTATGTTTTGATATAATAAAACAGCTGTTTTGTTTACCATAATTTATTTCTCTCTATTTACTGAAACCTAATGAATGACAGTTAATTTAGGTAAATACCTCTAAATAGTATCATTTTATTAATCAATTGTCTGTATTTATAAATAACAGTATTCAATTATTACATAACAAGGTATTTTTATTTATAATAATAATAAAAATAACTAACTAACTAACTAACTTTCAGTAGCGCCATCAGGATGGAATTTGGTGTGGACAAAAGTGCGGTCATGCATGTAAAACGAGGGGAGATTGTGGAATCCGTGGGAACCCAACTCTCGGATTCCATAAACCTTAGAGCCCTCTCCCCATCCGAAACCTATAAGTATTTGGGTATGTCGGAAGCGTTGGGCATTAATGTTACTGACATGAAGCAATCGTTGAAGGAGCGCTTCTTTGGCCGCCTGAAGAAAGTATTTAATAGCCTTCTATCGGGCGGCAACAAGGTGCGCGCCTTCAACGGCTGGGTCATGCCGGTTTTGATGTACTCTTTCGGCATACTCAAATGGACTCAGACCGAACTCGACGCCCTGGATAGGAGGGTCCGTACGCTGTTAACTGCATATCGAATGCATCACCCACGGTCATCGGTAATGAGACTGTATATCCCGCGAAAGTGTGGAGGTCGAGGCTTTTTAAACGCTAAGACCCTCCACAATCGCGAGATATGCAGTCTTAGGGAATATTTCCAAGAAGCCGACGTGGGGATGCATCAAGATGTGGTCGCGGTGGACAAGGGCCTTACCCCGCTCTCCTTGGCTAAAGAGAACTGGCGCAAGCCTGTAGTGCTTGACACTAACGATCGCAAGGAGGTATGGCAGAGTAAGGAGCTTCACGGACGCTATTTCCGGGCCCTACATGGACCCGATGTAGATTTCCTAGCGTCCGTAGCCTGGCTGCGTTTTGGTGACCTCTTTGGGGAAACCGAAGGTTTTGTCTGTGCAATTATGGACGACGAACAATTACCGGAGATTTATTGTGAAGGACGGCACGGTTGACATTTGTCGGGCATGCCACCGTCCGGGAGAATCAATCCGACACATTATCTCCGGGTGTTCTCGTCTAGCTAACGAAGAGTACTTGCATAGACACAACCTCGTAGCCAGGATTATCCACCAGCAACTTGCTCTGAAATACAGCCTTGTGGAATCTGAAGTGCCGTACTACAGGTATGTGCCCGACCCAGTTCTCGAAAATGGCAATATCACATTGTACTGGGATCGCTCCATCATCACTGACAGGACTATTGTTGCCAATAAACCTGATATAGTGGTGGTGGACCGAGTAGAGCGGCGCACAATGATCATTGACATAACGATCCCGCATGATGGGAACCTCGTGAAAGCCGAGAAAGATAAACAAATCAAGTATCTCGACTTGGCTCGCGAGGTTGCCGACATGTGGGATGTGGACTCAGCGATCATTGTGCCGATAGTCGTATCAGCCAATGCATTAATTGCCAAGAGCCTCGACCAACACCTAAGGAGGCTCTCGTTAGGCAGCTGGGTCAAGAGCTTGATTCAGAAAGCGGTACTCCTGGACACGGCTCGCATTGTCAGGAGGTTCCTCTCTCTGGAGCCCTGACCGCCGGTAGCTTGGACCCTGTTCCCGATACCGGTGGGCTACTATTTTTTATATTTTTAAATGTTTTTGTATTATTTTGTTTTTATAAAAATATTTAAAAATGTAAATTATATGTATATAAATGAAATAAAGGAGATAAAAATAATAAAAAAAAAAATTATTCACAGAAAACATAAACTTTGACAATAAGTAGTTATACAGAATGGTGTTAAACAAAGGTAAATAATGAGGTCAAAAGTCCAATAAGAGTAGGTACCCTGCCCCCCAAACTAGGAAAATCCTGTATCTTGGGCGGCAGTGTCTTCGCAGTACATTAAAATCGAGCGGTAAATATGAGCATACAGATACAAGTAACTTTAGATTGAGATATTGTCAAAGATAAGGTTATGTACTAGTGAAAAGAAAAAGAAAACGTAGTGTAGGTAAGTGTAAGTACAGATGTGTTATGTTAGTGTATTTTGGTGGTTCGTGATGTATGTGTTTATGTATGTTGTGTGTGTATTGTGGGGTGTCATGGCGTGTTATGTGCATAATTATGAGGGAAGTATTGAGTGTGCATGTGTGCGTGGAGATGAGAGGAGGGGGAACCGTCGGGAAGACGGGAAACTAATGGAAGAGAATCAACAGATCCAGGTAAGTAAATCTTCAACAGCGTCATAATCTTGATCAGTTATCCACTCTTCCATTATAGCTTTTACCCTGTAACCATCCAATTCAATAATATTTATTTTTTTATTTACTTTTGTGTATAAGTGTGAGCTAAGAACATAATGCTGACGTCTAGCAAAAGCGGTCTTGTGGGTTTCCGTGATGCAAAGAGGCTTTTTCCTACGGCGTGTTGGGTCAGGTGGCGGGACCTTGGTGTGCTTTTTGAGTACAGATCGAAGCACAAACAGCTGCCTTACAGTATGTACTCTTATATCTTTGTATAATTGTGAAGTAGGATACCTAAAGTGCTTCTTTAACATCACCTTAAGGACTGCTCTTTGTGCTCGCTCCAACTTGAGAAACCTAGTCTTAGCTGCACCTCCCCATACTGTGATGCAATAGGAGATGACGGACTGGCAAATAGCAGTATACACCATTCTAATCGTTTTGAGGTCAGCAGAGGACCTAAGAAGCTTAAATATATAAATCATTCTTCTAACTCTGGTACTTATTTTTAACTATAACTATTTGTAACTCTAATCTCTATAGTTCATAATTAAAACACTTTATTAAAGCTTACACTGTTATCAGTTAAATAAATAGGATCACACATTTTTATTGTAGTCGTACAAGACTGAACAGTTTTCTAAAGAAAATGTTTTTCTTTCATGAACAATCTTCAGTTTCTAGACATCATTCAATCTGCCAAGCTTCCCAGGAACTGTAAAGTTTTAAAACAAAAACATATTATTTTCTGCTCTGTACTTAAATATTATGTGGCAAAGTAAAGTAGACATAAATAGGCGTTCATTAGGCTCATGGCTGGACAAAAGCCATCAGCCTAGTCACTGCTGCGGTTGTATAATTTATTCTTTTTCTTTATCAACGGCAGATTTTTCAGTCTCCAGATTTTTTATAATTGACCGAGCGAGCGTAGCGAGCGAAGCGTCTCTGCATCAACTGGCAAAATTTTCTTTGGTGTGTCAGTTTGTACGTACTCCTCTACAGGTCGTATTTTACAACCGATCTGGATGAAACTTGGCATACAGGTATAACGAATTTTTTGAAATTTATTGTCGTCGGGATTTTTTTATTGGAGGGGCAGTTCCTCCAAAATGGGGCAAAAATGGGGCTATTGGATATCTCTGCCTTATGAGATCCGATTTCAATGGTTTTTTTTTACATTTGAAAGGTAGTAACTTTAGGATGGTCTCAAAAAAAATTTTGGTAAATATCTGATGAGGATCTGCGGCATGATGAGCAGAATACCTCCTAAAATGCAGTAAATTGCTTGCTATGTATTCAAACCTATTTGTTAATTTTTGTAGCTGGCCTACAAATTTTTTACTCATAATTTGTCTGGTTTTTAGGGTTCTGTAGTCAACAAGGAACTGATATTGTTTTGCCATGTCCGTCTGCCTGTCTTTCTGTCTATCCGCGGCTTATCTCAGAGAATCTTAGTACTAGAAAGCTGTAATTTGGTATGGGTCTATACATAATAATCACGTCGTAAAATAAAATTATGTTTATTTGTTTTTTGGGTACCTTCCCTCCCTACACGTAATTTTTTTTTTCGTTTTTCCGTGTCGGGTGGGTGTGTGAAAACATTTTTTCGATTCAAGGATACATTTGCGAAATTAAAAGGAAAACTATAACAGAGCTTTATGCTTTACAAATTAACGAGTAATAACGACTAACTTACTTTGCGGTTGGAATGTATGGGAGAACATGTTTTCCAACTACAATGTTAAAGTTTGTTTTTGGGATAATTATTAATTCCAACTACGGACCCCTTATTTGTGCGTGGTCAACGCACTTGAACGTTTTTAATATGAATATGACGTATTGATGTCATATTTTTTTGATAGGAAAAAAGTGTGTCATCGCCGTCAATTCATAGAATACCGTTGTAAAAAAAATATTTTTGAACGCTAAAACTACAAGCTATCGTTCATGGTTTGTTCCTGCAGGTCTAATCCCTAAATACGAAGATTCGGCCGAAGTTACGTGTGATTCCTACTTCTTATCAGCTACAGAGATAAGATTAGTTTGGCGCACGACCTAAGAATGAATCAGCTTTTCAGTTCAGATCTAAGAGTGTTCAGTGTCTGATGCTGGAGCCGGAAGGTGGCCATGGACTCACTTAACAAGTGTTCTTACACTAGGTGCTGTCCAGGTCCATAAGAACTACTCAACTAAACAAGATAGCCCTGTTGTTTTTGCGGTCGTCGATTTTGTCTTACCAAGTAGCCCAAGGTGTAGTCCCGGGACTCATGATGGATCTGGAAGGTCACTATACTGAACTCCGTAACTAGACAAGGTAGCCCCGTTGTGTTTAGGCCTTTTTGATAAGTAGGTACGTTAGCCCAAGGTGTCGTCTAGGCTCTGATGAAAGTGCCGGAAGGTGGCCACAGGATGATGATGATGATGTTATGTTAAAATACTTTTTTTAAACAAGCTTTTATTAAACTAAAAAATACTAAATAATAATTACGTAAACACTGCTGTAAACATAGAACTTTAATATTTTCTTAAAAGCATGAGGCGTGAACGTCGTTCACCTCAAGCTAAGCGGTTAATTGTTGCCATAAAATTGTGCTCGCGAGGTCTACTGTTCGCAGAACTACTAGTAATAAACATTTGTTAGGTATACATAAAATATATGCTGTGTCTATGTAGATAGTTTGGCTAAGGGAATATATTCATAATTTTATTATTAGGTGAGTTGCTACACTTGATTCTTAACTATGTGTTATAAAGCTTACCTTCAATGATTAATACAGAAGATTAGGTCGGTGGGTATTGCTTATCCAATTCATGTTTAACACCATTTCACCAATTTATTTGTTAGGATGTCAACAAAATAGATGTTGGGTAGCATTCCATTCTTGTATTTACAGCTCTAGCACCATCTGTGGAAATATTATGAATATGTTTTGTAGTTGGTTGTTATTTGGTTAGTGGTTTTTAATCGTTTTTTCAGCATTTAAGTACAAAAATATCAATTAACAATTTTAGTTAGAATGTGAGGTTGATGGACATAGTAACTAGACTAAATAATTATTTTAACCACAATAAATAGTTAACCTCACGTAAGATGCTCGTGTCTATGCAACAAACAAAGGAATGATTGATGACAGCTTGTGGGAATAATTTATTGTCACCAATAATGTACTAACAGCTACAATAATCTAATGAGATCTCTCTTACACACGTTATTCTTATTTATATTGGCTTACTTACTTGTAGTGATAATATCGAATTAGGTACTTTTCGCTATTGAGCAAAACAGCCTAATTATGTAAGTTTTAGTGCAGCCAGTAGAATACTAAAACAGTGGCTGCCTCCACTGTCTTGAACGAGAGAATTTTCTCTTCCGACTTCCACAAGCCACAAGAAAAATGTTCCAAAACTGCATAACATAGGCCCATGTTTCTATAAGAGAATAGTGTGAATATAATTAATTTTGTTTGTTGAAAATTATAACATTCAATGCAAAACAATTTTTTCTCAATGTTCTCTCCACAGACTACAAAGAATGATCATTCCAGCGCGGATTATTGTCCGATGTTTAACATGTGATGTTATATGCCTTTCCTGTTCTTTTCCCTACACATTGATGAAGTTAGAGCAGTAAAGGTATACTTTAGTCAAGCAATATTTTGCATTAAATTCGACTCTGAACATGG
The DNA here is from genome assembly GCA_948150665.1 of Conistra vaccinii. Taxonomy (NCBI): domain Eukaryota; kingdom Metazoa; phylum Arthropoda; class Insecta; order Lepidoptera; family Noctuidae; genus Conistra; species Conistra vaccinii. The sequence continues at coordinate 2,760,902 of OX411333.1, forward strand.
TTATTTCAAGTAATTTCAACTTTTACCCAGTGCTGCCAATTTTTTCCCCGAGTCCACTATAGACGTGCGTTATCATAAACATCAAAATGATCGATCAAACGACGAGAGTAGCGTTTGCGCAAGTATTTGTTTTCTAGACACGATCGAAATTGTGAGCCGGAACTTTTCCTGAAATCGATTTCTAAAAAAAATTTTTGAAAACGATTTTAAAATCTGAAATAGGATATTTAACCGTTTGCGTCAAAATCCTAAACCGCCCATGTTAGTCCACTAGCGGTACTCCTATAATAAACTATAGGTAATCCTTAATAAAATAAGATTAGACATAAACCTTTACAGTCCGTTCAACCGATTTTGACTTCCATTGCGTTGCTAACATGACAAATGGCAGCTGCAGTAAACACTTGGTATTGTAACCACTTTTTTAACCGACTTCCAAAAAGGAGGAGGTTATAATTATGTTCAACGCGTATGTTAGGTTTGTTTTTTGCTTTTAATGCCGTCCTTATGCCTAGGGTATAGAAGTCAAAATCGGTTCACACAATAATTAATCAAAAAGTTAGCGAAGATGTTTGGATGTTTGTTAGATATATAAATATGCCATTAACGTGTTATTTTAAATTTTCTCGAGTCAAAGTTTTAGTACTTAATTGATTTCTAAAAATTGAATTAAAGTTACCACTAGACAAACCACCACCCACTATAAGCAATTTGTTTCCGCCAGTAGGGGTGTCCAAACCCCCAGGTTTAGTGTAAATCCCACTAAGTTGACAACACTGTTTTTCTACGATTTTGTCATTGGCCACAGATAACAAAAACGTGAAAAGAAAAACGTTTTGTTACGCAATTCAATTATGATAGTTTTTGGTAGAAAGTGTTTTAAAAATAGATTTTTTATTTTTCGACAATCATTGTACACTTTTATTTATAAGCACTAGTAGAGCATCAGTTGTAATTAAAACAGAATTAAATATTTTGGAAATTAATCATTCCTATATGGTGTAACAAAACACATCAATGAAGCAGATTATAGCCTATTGCTATGGCACAACCCTATCCAATTTCCGTCGAATGGTAAAAAATGCAATACGTAATACCAATTAGGGAATGCGATTAAGAAGGCAATTGCTTTAGTTTCAGAATCGTAATCAGAAACAAAAGGTGTTTGGTAATCAGGCTGGTACAGTATCTCAAAAAAAAGAGAAAAATCCGTAGAATTCAGGAAAAATACAGATAATTCAATTAAATGTTTACTGTTGTGGTAGTAAATTGATATTTATTATCAATTTTTATCGTCTTTCAACATGGCGTCTCACGGATTTAGTTACTCTATGCTTAAAAACATTGACAGTAAACCATAGATCATAAAAACAGAACTGTCAGCTGTCACAACAGTGTGAAATAAACATGTCAAACGTGACAAACGTCAATCAAAATGACAGCTTACCGCCATGACGGAACTGTCAGCTGTCACAACAGTGTGAAATAAACATGTCAAACGTGACAAACGTCAATCAAAATGACAGCTTACCGCCATGACGGGTTTTTGTTGTGTTGCAATTACAAGTGTAATTTCTTGTGTTTACCAGCAAACCAAGCCATTTTAAAGTAATTGGACAATTAAGAACTGTTTTAAATGAATTTCCCTATTTTTTTGTATAGTGTACAAGGACCTGGCCCAGGCTCCATACATTTTGAAACATCTCCTTTACAATATTAATGTCACATTTGCAAGATTAATTAAAAAAAAATAAAAACACGATTTTTGTCAAAATTACAACCATATTCATGAATAGGTAAGTTTAATATTAGTGTTAGGAAAAATTATTCAACAAAGACTTTTTCGGTTAGAAATTCAGAGACACTATAATACGCTTTTTGCGAAAGAAACCTTTTTAATTGACGCTTGAGAATGCATTACTATTTAGCTCCTTCCAACGTTTAGGCAATATGTTAAATATAGTAGGCGCGATGCAGACGATATTTTTGCGCATAAGTGCCGTTTTTGCTGGATAGACGCGAAGAATGGTCATGTCCCGTCTGTTACGCGGTACAGCGTCCTGTAGACGTGGAAACAGATTGGGGTTTGTTTTAACAAACATTGCGGTTTCGAGGATATACAGACAAGGAAGAGTTAATATTTTGTACCTTTTAAAGTATGGTTTACATGTATCAACCGTTTTTAGCCCAAACATAGATCTAATGCATCTCTTTTGGGCCTTGAATGCCGTGTTAGCGTCGGTAGAATTTCCCCAAAATATGATGCCGTATCTTAAGTGAGACGCAGCTAAGCCATAGTAGGCCGCAATCAAGCTATCTACATTCACAACTGCAGCTAGAGAGTGCAATGCAAATGCAGAACTACAAACTTTTTTGCAAAGGTTCTCGATTTGTGATTTCCAGTCAAGTCTTTTGTCTATTATTAGTCCAAGGAATTTAGTAGTATTTACGATTTCAATAAGTTTATTATCTATGTTTATGTTCATATTTTCTATAGTCAAACGTTGGCTAAAATGTATGATTTTAGTTTTATCTAAATTAATCTTTAAATTATTATTGTTTAACCAATTTATTATAGATGTCAAGGTATTTTGAATGTCAAGTTTATATTGGGGGTGCGTCTCATATCATATAAAGTTATTTGGTATATTTTCATTTCAATAACGTTCACAAGATATAATAAACGTGAGATATACCAACTGTTGATATAATTTCTTTACATATAACATTTATATACTCTAAAACTTATTTCGTATAACGTTATTGGATATAACGTTTATTTAATCGAAAATCATTAGGTCTATCGTTTAAATTATATAATGATACCATCATTATGGTTAACACCCCGATTCAAAGCCATCCAACTCGGATAGGTTAGGTTAAAAGGCTAAAGGCTTTTGCAGACCAGCGCGACGCGACACGAACAATACAATTTCTAAGAAAACTTCACCGTATATCAATAACCGGTGTCGGTCTGGCTGCACACAGCGGCTGGTCTGCATACACACACAAAACTTGCGTTAGCGGCAGCCGAGCGGTGGTCAACCATTTGGGTTAGGTTAGGTTAGAACAGTGACCATTAGCGCGCGAAGGCGAGCGACCGAAGGGAGCGTGCCGCGGTAGCGGCCGCCGAGTGCCAGATCCCCCCTCTCTTGTTGGTGAACTATTTGGGTTAGGTTAGGTTAGAACAGTGACCATTAATGCGCGAAGGCGAGCGACCGAAGGGAGCGTGCCGCGGTAGCGGCCGCCGAGTGCCAGATCCCCCCTCTCTTGTTGGTGAACCATTTGGGTTAGGTTAGGTTAGAACAGTGACCATTGACGCGCGAAGGCGAGCGACCGAAGGGAGCGTGCCGCGGCAGCGGCCGCCGAATGCCAGATCCCCCTTCTCTTGTTGGTGAATCATTCGGGTTAGGTTAGGTTAGAACAGTGACCATTAACGCGCGAAGGCGAGCGACCGTAGGGAGCGTGCCGCGGCAGCGGCCGCCGAGTGCCAGATCTCCTCCCTTGTTGGTGAACCACTTGGGTTAGGTTAGGTTAGAACAGTGATCATTAACGCGCGAAGGCGAGCGATAATTATTGAATTATTTTGCTAATATTGTTCGTACATTAACGAACAATATTAGCAAAATAATTCAATAATTATGTAGCTTTTTATATTCTTTGTATAAAGATAAAAGCTTATGAAATTAATAAAAAATAGTCATGGACTTATTCGAGTTCCATCGTCTTTAAGTAAGTTATTTAACTTACGTAATAAAATTATCATATCTATGATAAATTTCAGACACACTGCGCACTGGCACTGCGACCAAATATTGGTTATTAGAATAGCCACCAAGATGAATCACTTATTCAAGTTCACTTTTAAATCATCTTTAAGTAAGTTATTTAACTTACGAATTCAAATTATCATATCTATGATAATCTTCAGACACGCTGCGCACTGGCATTGCGACCAAATATTGGTTATTAGAATGGCCACCTGAAGATGAAACTGTTCAGTTTCGAATTAAAAATGTGATTAACTTCACCCAGGCCCTAGTACTTCCACGGATGTACCCCCGAAGAGTCTTTACTCATTTCGGCAATATTCCTGATCCCGGAATTCTAGAAACTTTAGGTAATGTTCCTACTAACACAGACCAATACGGGTCTGAAATATGCAACAAACTTGCCAACCGTTTTACATATTTTCAAACGCGTTCCGAAAATTTGACCTCAAAATATCTATAACCTAAAAATAGAGTCCTAGATGCCCATAAAATAAATCTTGAAATTAGGATGGTATGCTGATACCGCAGTTAAAGCGATAAAGGCAAATAAAACGTAACAAATAACTTGTTTAACCAACATTATTATTAAAGTGTTGCAAAAAATCATGAATACAAGCAGAATTTAATTTAATTTGATTTAAAAAATGACATGATTGACCATCGTATTTATACACCAAGTACCTAATATACCTTTCTGTTCAGTGAAAATTTCGTAGAAACATTGAAGCCAGCTAGAATTCAATCTGCCTATTAGCACAGACTGTGCTATTAGCCTTTTCCCAACTATGTTTGGGTCGGTTTCCAGTCTAACCGGAACACACCGTATTTTGCATGGAGCGGCTGCCTGTCTGGCCTCCACAATCCAGTTACTGAATGCCCGTAACAGCTGTCAGAGATCTGCGAATAAGGGCCGGGACTAGCGGCTTATCGTAATTTCGTAATGGACGTACACCCATCCACGAACCGACCGCAGCAAGTGTGGCTTAACCTTCGATCAACCCGTGCGGCTGTTGTAAGTTAGCCACGAGCCCCTCCAGATGGGTACGCGGAGAGATCCAGCTAAGTACGCAGGCCGTTTATCTATCAACATTGGAAATACCATTTACGTTACCCGTTGTAGAACAATTTCCTCGGGTAATGAGGACCGAATTATTTAAAACTGAATAATAATCAACTCAAAATAGGTGCAGAATTAATTCCTGCATGAGAAAATCAATTTGTTTCAAATATTTTCTTGGTACCAAAAACAAATGGCAAGATGCGTTTTGTTATAAACTAGCTGACCCGACAGACGTATGTTCTGTTGAAATTTCAACCATCGTCATTAAAATATCCCATAGGAAAGACGTTTAGATTTTCCTGAATTTGAAAATTTTCCGGGTCTAATTTCTCTTTCCATAAAAACTTTATTCGGACTATTCCTTACAAACAAAAAATAGACAATCGTTCAAGACATTCTCGATGCGCTTACCAACGCACAGCGTTACATTTTTTATTTATATTGATTTAAATAAAATCCTAATAAATTAGTTAAAACGTACAATTTTAAATTATTAGAGGATTTAAGAATTGCATTAGAATTGTAACGTATTCTATCATTTTATTGTAAAATGGCATCAATTGACCTCAAAGGCTCGTTAATTATCTTAATTAAGATGCACAAAGAATCTCGAAAATATCTAAGATTCTGCTTCGAGGGTAAATTATTCTAATTTAACGTTTTTTGCCATTTGTGTTAAGTACAGCATACGCTTTTCACGTTATATGTAAACCTAGGTAGCTTTCCACTATTTGTTGTTTATACGATTAGCTATTGCTTGAATATTCCCGCCTGGAAGGTGTAAGTAACATATAGATCTAAATAAAGATTATTAATTTAACTTGATTTCATTTTAATAAAGAAAAAAGCACTTTGCACAATTTCCTTCGACTAAATGCAGATTCAGGTATGATTATAGATTCACATCGAGTTTCAGATTAGTTTAACAACAGTTAAAAGATTATACGAACGAAAGCGGAACTTGTAATATTTTCAAAACGAAACGTTGTAACTTTTGTATAAAGATATCAGGATTATTAGTTTCCTGTTGTCCAGAGATCGAATACGGATGGCCGCACAATCAAGAAATGGAAAGATATAAATATGTCAACTCGAAAGGTCTATTTATATTAATTCTATGAATTTACCTGAATCATTTCAACCATTCATGATTTCTTTGACTGGTAGCTAGATAAAATAGAACGTTCTGAACATCGAATAAAAATTGGTGTTTACCAAGTTGAAATATATTTCCTGACGCCTCAACGACGGGGGGACGCCTGTGAAGGAAGGTCTTCGAGCGGGCAGTGGTCGAATACTGAACAAGAACCACACATAAATTATTTAGAACTTCTTGCCGCATTTATTGCCCTAAAAGTTTTTGTTATAAAGTTCTTTAATTGACAAAAAGCGTTGACAATTCAACAGCAGTAGCATACATAAATAAAATAGGGGTATAGAATACCCTCATCTCACAAAAATAACTCGTGAAATATGTTAACCGGTGAAGGTAATATATAATTAGGTAAAGCAAAAAGCCTTTCATCTTTGCCTAGTACATAAAATTTAGTGATCATTGTAATTGCAGATTACGTATCACAATCAGCCACATCGTCGAGATGGATGTGCATCCGCGATGGACTCGTTTACAGTTTTATGGTCAAATTACATTTACACGCATTCCCGACATTTTGAGTCATACAGTATTATTTTCCGAATTTCAACATAGCCATGGAACCCCGTGTTTGGATTTAATAATTAGTTGAGATTTAATATAATGCTAGCATCCTTAGCGCCTACCTGCATGAAACAATATGACATTCACTTGACGAAATGGTGAAAATTCTGTGAAATTAATTCGTTAAATGTTTATGACGCCTCTATAGTTCTGTACCCACAGTAATTACCTTTTTAACCCAACTCTTGTAGGACGGTTGTTAATTATGGTAGCCTCAATTCATTCGGATCTGTTCCTTCCCTGGTGCCGAGCCCAGTACCCACTAAGTAGTTAGTGACGGAGTAAAAAGATTCCACAAAGGGGTTTTTACACTAAAACCACCAAGAACTAAATATGACGTTACCTGGGGATACCAATTTACTATCTGATAATTGACTTCTTGGCATCCTTATGAGGAATTACATAAGCTTACAAATAAAACCATTACTTTACTGTCTCTGTCGACTGCACACAGAGTTCAAACTCTCTCTGAGATAAAAGTAAGCAATGTTCAAAACCTTTCTTAGTGTATCACAATTACTCTGTTATTATTTATATTTCTGACTTCTAGACCGGGATTTCAACAACCTATTATTAATTTACCTTTTTTATCTAAAAACAGCCATATCCTGCCCAGCCACTATATTACTGTGTTGTAGAGAACGCAACCTTAGGAACATTGACGATTTATTTGTTGGAATTACGAAACCTCGTAATCATAAACTAGTAGGAACGCAAACCCTTGACCGCTGGATAAAGCATACACACAATTAGTGTGGGGTTGACCCGAGCGTGTTCAGTGCACACAGCGCGAGACACAGACATCTCGCACAAAACACGTTTTTATAGTACTATATATTATTTTATAGTATTTATACGTACATAATTGTCTACAGCTAGCTGTGATAGCTATTATCTATAAGAAAAATTATTCCTAAATTAGAATTCATTTGTTTCATATTACCCTTTGAGTATTCAAAGGAAACGCTTAATTATTGTCATTCCTAGAAGTAGGTACAAAGTTGATCTTTCTTATTATTGATTGTAACAAAAGAAATAATAATACAATTATTTTGATATTTACAAACATTACTTATCATTGATAATATTTCCGCAATACTCTCAAAGTCTACATGTGTAAATTACTAATCTCGAGGACGAGGCGCTGGTATAATTAATGATTAAACGAACTTACCTGTACGTGAAGTTCTATCATAATTATACCAGCGCCGAGTCCGAAGAGATTAGTAATCCCACCCTCCCAGTGCTGTACCTACACACCCCAAATTATCTACGAGTATGGTGTCTCGGAAATACATCAATGAACCACAGGATATTTTACTCTAAACTAAATGACTGGCGACAATCGTCTGAGAGCGGAACTGGACAAAGTACATACCCACAAAAAAAAAAAAAAAACAAAAGTTATGTCAAATAAAATTGCCATAAAGAAAAATAGGATATAATATTTTTTCTCAACTTAGTGCATGAGTGGTGAGAACTATGCGTAACTACATGTGTAAATTACTAATCTCTTCGGACTCGGCGCTGGTATAATTATGATAGAACTTCACGTACAGGTAAGTTCGTTTAATCATTAATTATACGGTCTACTCTTTTATTAAAATTCTCGCTTTGATAGAAAATACTCGATGTAGGTAAGTACAGTGCAAGAGTGAAAATGTCGTGATTTCTTTAATTTAATTTGAAAAAAATAAGTATATTTTATCGATTTATAATATCCACTGTGGAAACACTGTCAAAGTATAAATGATTAAGAGGGTTTATTCTGAAAGTGGCAACGTCGCAAATAGATGTCAAATATTCCGCTGTTTTGATTAATTTGATAATATTTCTGTACTAGAATATTGATTATGAAATGCAACAATTAATAGCGTAACACCGAATAGTTAGTTTTAGATGTAAAAAAAGTATTTGGAAACTTTCTAAATGCCTTTTTTACACCTAAAACGGGTACAACATCAAATTCAATGTTATAATTGCAATTCATTATTAATATTCTAGATAGTTAGTTTAGCCACATTTCTTATTTCCATACAGTATTATTTCCAAATTAATCAAAACAGGTAAATATTTGACAGCTATTTACGACGTTGCCAACTTTTAGGATGCACCCTCTTAATATTGTAAGAAACTTTTAAATGTATTTTCATTATGGCAACTGAATGTATTATTTAACTTTGGCAACACTTAGAAATAACGGTTTTATGATATTATCGTTATTTCTGGGTGGGGTCAAAAGTCGTTTTAAATGGTAAAATGTAGGGTAGGGCGGGGCTAGTTGAGCATAGGGGCAAGTTGGGCAATCGATATATCTCAGAAACTATACACAGCACGCTGACGCATCAAATAGTGGAAAGAAGGGGTTGCGGGACGAGAGTTCTAAGTTCGTATCATACGCAAATACTTATTTTGTGTAGTTTAATATTCCTGGCTTACATCCTGGCTGTATTTATTTATTTATTTATTTATACTTCAAGCACAAAGATGTACAGAGGCGGACTTAATGCCATAGGCATTTTCTACCAGTCAACCTTTGGGTGGTTCAGAGACAAACAGTGGTAGGTGCAATTACGAAAAAAAAAATGAGGACTAAACATTTTTTAAAATGATAAACAGATACCTATTGCAAACTATACATATTATATAAATATAACTAATTATATAGTATAAATATAAGAACAAATAAATATACATAAATACAAAATTATACTAAAACAAACAATGGGAAAACATTACCGTATCTGACTTGGTTTGTGAAACAAATGAATTTCAGATTACTGATCATAATATCTATTCTCCCGATACCTTAATTTGCCGTGAATGACCATGTTAAGAACTTTAGTATCTAAAGACATACAGATCCTTGAATTCGCGCCAGACTTTTAAACTTCGAACAGAAACTTTCTGACGTTATTTTTTTTTGTTTTTCTTCGTGCGTGTCACTTTACAGCTCAAATAAAGCGCATGCGGCCTTGTGTATTGGGGCTAACTCGCTATTTTTACTGCAACGCATTGTTCCCAACACCGGCCATGCTTGTCGCACAAAATGGCGGGATGAATTCATGCTGTGAAATGGATAAATACAATTATAGGCTTTATTTTGTCTTTACTTGATAATGAAACAGGAAATAGAACATTGAAGAGGTCTATGCCCAGCGGTGGACTGCTACAAGCTGATGACTATGAAACACAGTGAACTCACAATGTATTTTATTTATTTAATGTATTGTGTATTTTATCAATGTATTTTATTTATTTAATGTATTGTGTATCAAAATGTATTTAATGCTGTTCTATATTCCATTTATCATTAATTGAATAGTTTCAACAACAATTTTTTTTTACAAATAATAAAACATGCATTTTCACCAATAAACATGTAAGAAATATACTGAAGGTCCAAATTTTTTCTTTACCAAAATAAAAAATACAAGATTTCTTAAGAACATACCTGCGACGGCCGCGAAGCAAAGGGCTAGCAGAGCAAGGAGACGCATACTGTTAGTTACTAGTGGACGAGTGATTGTAAATCGTTGTAAGAGAAGGGTATTTATATCAAACCTAATTGATTATTATATGACTACGCAAAAAAATTAAATCTACACCTGATAAGAACAACATTGTTAGAGAGATGGAAAACACACAATTATAGGTATAGATAGGAAACATTGCAAAGTCACCATAAACAAAAACGAGAAAAAAAAAATCTTTCAGTCCGGGAGCCATATTTCTACGACCATTAGAGCGATTTTGAATGGCAAAAAAAATCATTGTAATTCTAAATAAATCGGTTGTGTGTCTTAAAAACATTGCATAAATTCAAATAGAAAAAAACTGTGTGCCATCATAATCGACTTGTTCGAATTTAGTAAGTGTTATAGTAGAAGGAACGCTAGTTAATATTGGCACTGTTCTAAATTGCCTGCGGGTCGTTGACACACGTCTAGCACGCCCTAAAGACTGACTTTCCATAATTGGTTTGCACTACTGCCTCTAGTGCTTATGCTTTTAATGTAGACTCCACTCCGTAGAACAGTACTCGGAGCAAGCTCTGTCGTCCCTCGGCTTTGTCAACTGTTAAACAGCTACAGTGATCTTATTGACGTGCACTTTGACTCACTTAGCAAGTTCCACAGAACAATTGTTGACAATGTTTGAATCTTTTTGTTTCCTTTGATTTATTTTTTGTTATACTTACTACCGATATCTGTATGTTTTTTTATGTTTGTTGTCAGTCCAATGTCAATTCGTTTTAGACGATTAATTGTAAATACTCAATATTCCACGTATTTTTAATTTTTCTTAATTTGTTTCTTACATTTTTTCTTAGTATTAGTTTTATTTTATAGTAACTAGTGCTTGTGGCACATGTATTACGTTTATGGGGCATGCGGTGCTAACCTATAAGAAATTGTTATACTAACCCTAGTTTTAGTAAAACGTTAAGTGATCATTTTACCAGTGTAAACAATTGTTGGTTGGCCATTAAATAAAAATAAAAAAAAATAAAAAATAAATCAGTCTATTTTTAAACGCGATTAAAAAGGAGTGGAATAAAATTAGTTGGCATGAACTAAAATTCACACACTTCAGCTGCAAAAACTTTATCTTTTTTTTTATTTTGCTTATATCTCGAAAACGGTGCGTCCTAGCGCAAAAATAATGGAAATTTCGACCCCCGCTGCTACCCGTAAACCCATATGCCCCTACTCACAGGTAATATTTTTCATATTTTCCATAAAAAAAGTTTAAAATTCCATACAAAATACGTCAAGGCTGCCCCCCCGCGCGCCTCTGGCTCTAAAATTCACGGGGTAGAGCAAACAAGTAACACGTGGGTCGCGACGTGACTGTCAAATTCAATTTTAGATGTGTCAAAATTATTTTTTTATTTAGAGATATTTTTCCGCAGAATAGGTTTTAGATTCTCATAGCCAAAAGTAAGGTATTTTAGTCGTAGTTTAGTTAGTTTAGTTCGGTGTACAAGAGAATCGGCACCAGTGTCACAAATAAAAGTAAGACCATGAATTTCGACATTTGATGTGAAAGGATATGTCTGGTGGCACAATGAACTATTGCCTAGGTAGTCAAAACCAATGTTCAGTAATGATTGTTATATTATTGTAATTGTTGTATTTAATAGTTTATCAATTAATAAGTTATAGGTGTCAGGAACTTACGCAAACCGGTTAAATTAAGGTTTATACAGCCAGGATTTTTCTCAGTTTTTTTTATTATAACGCCATCTGTGAGCCACCACAGGTACTAATTGGTGGCATGCCTTTGTGAGGTTAGAGAAAGATTTAATATTTTGTTGGTCTGAGATCAGATCTTGCAGTATTTTTTAAATATTTCTCTTTGAGTGCACCTATTATAATTGTATATCACAAAGTATTTTTTAGTGAACATATAAATAATGTGTATTTATGTGTTCACTAAAAAATACTTTAATAAATACTAAAGATGATAAAATGATATTTTTATCATCTTTAGTTCCGTATATTTTCTATCTTCAATACCCATAATATTATTTATCTTTACCTACTTGTTCGTATTGAATGGGGATAAAAAAAGAAACTATGTAATTATTGCCAAATTCTTTTATCGTCGGTACATAATTAAATAAAATGATAAAATATTCACTGTCTTCTAGGGACACCAAAACATTGTCCAAAAATGACGCTGGTCCTAGCAGTTTACCTTGATGCCTTGCCCAGCCAAGATACCATACTAGCGACATGACAGCAACAACCGGTGTTGGTTATAGAGACAGTGGTGGCGGCGGCAGCGGTGTTGATGACCCATGTTCCACGGATGTAACAACTTGTAATACCTTTGATGAGTCATGAATCAGGGGCCGTACCATGAACACTTTAAATACTTGCCAAGTACAGGACAGGTCAACTTGGATTTTAACCTGACAGGTTTTCTATTTGTACCATGAGCATTTCAGTCTGACCTGCAATGTATCAACTTCAGACCTGCTACGTTGTCGTTGACCGGTACGTCATATTATAAACAAACGTTCGGAAATACTTTTTCGGAAACTTACCGGTTTTACGGTTATATAAAATAATTAATTTGATAACAGTATAAAATGATCAAAAAAATCAAATAAAATAACTATGTTTCGTAGCAAAAAATCTTATGTAACACAATTGACGTGGAGGCCCTTTTAGATGTAAAATAAAGGTACCACCAACAACACCAACCTACTTGAAAACTTACGAAAGTTATTGCTATTTTCGAACGACTATAGCGTGTCAAATAAATTGTCAACAAGACAAGAATATTTATTGAGGAGAGTTTTTAAATATAAAAATTGGAAACGTTAGATTTTTTTAATAATCACAAGGATTGCAATGGGGTACATAAAAAGGGCTCAAACTCGAGAAATGTCCCGCAGATTGTAGACGGAAGTGACGGAACATGATGTGAATTCTATTGTTGGTGGAGGCATGAGGAACAGAGTGTAAAGTTCACTCTTCTCATTAGAAAAGGGAGGCTCCTCCGGCCAGACGGGTGTTATGTCTGGCGGGCAACTGCCCGAAAGTTGTTTTCGGATAATCTTATATATTTATCATGCAAGATTTTTGTAACGTCATGTCTTTGCTGCGTAGTTCGTATGTAACGGTGTAACCGCTACAGTGCTATCGATGATTCAAGAGGCTGGGCAAGGCTGGGCAGCTGTAGTTTGTTTTTTTACTAAGACTACGAATATTGTCTTTACCCAAAACATCTATTAAACATTAAATTGGTTTTTATTTATGTGTATTGTGTTCTTGATTTCTATTTCTTTCACGTCTACTCACTCGTACCATTTCTACAACGTAAGTAGACGACAAAGAGACTGTCTTTTTTGTAGTCTATAATTTTAAATAACGCCACAATAGTATCTAATACATTCACAAATTAACATATCAAATCAATCAATCAATCAGCCTATTAATGTTCCCACTGCTGGGACACAGGCCTCCTCTCTGTGAGAGGGAGTGGGCTGTAATCAACCACGCGGGCCCAGTGCGGGTTGGTAGATGTTACATGTCTTCGATGTTTGGTTCTAAGACATGCCGGTTTCCTCACGATGTTTTCCTTCACCGTTTTGAGAGCAGTGGTGATGAAATTATTTTACACAAAGTAAAGCGCCTGCTTGGGTTCGAACCCACAACTCGTAAGTCGGGGCCGTTACCACTGGGCCACCACTGCTCAATTAACATATACGTTTACGTTTTGTATTTTAAATTAAAGAAAACAGTTCAATAAAAGTTAGTTTTACATGCCTGCTTAATATGACAGCAGGGCAGCTCAGTTTTCAAGGTTTCACATGTCAAAAATGACTTGATGGTAGAGCCTATCGCAGGTCAGACCAGTGAAATGTTGTCACGTGACCACTGAGCGGCTTTAGTCACGTGATCGCTGGCTCGCCTGTTATTTGACGTGTTCATGGTACAAATTAGCCCGACAGTTCACTTTCCGTCGAAAATTAACCTGCTATAAGAGTGCATGGTAAGCCCCCAGGTGTCAATTCACTCCAACCCAACAGGCGTGACATGCATTTATTTTTGCCATATACTGAAAATATTATTAAAATACATTACCTATACCATTAAAAATGACATGACCTAACTGGCGAAATGTGTTGTTCTTTATTTATTTATTTATTTAAAAAAGCACAGCCACATCATATACATTAACTTATGCTAGAAATAATCTTAATAACTAAAGGACTAATGTACATGACAATTACGGCGTACATAGCATTGAAACAATATATTGTCGCCTTGCAATTAAATTAAACTAAACTAAACCTAAAATACAATAAAATAAAATCTAAAATAAAATAAAATGAACTAAACTAAACTAAAGTAAATAAGACGGGTAACAACAAAAACAAAAAAGTTACGAAATTTAAATTAAAAACAACTTGGCAAGGATAGCGTGATCTTTTTTCTGAATCCCGGTAGCTTGTCGCTGAATATATCTAAATCAGGCGTGTTTAATATTGTATTATTATATTCGTTGCTCATTCGTATAACTGGCGACTGCAAACCTAAATTCGTTTTTACAAAAGGTGTATCAAATACCTTTGTTGTAAAAGTAACACAGAATCCTACAATGAAGTTTATATTTCACCTCGCCCAAATCCTACGAGAATCACTGGGGCGTGATGTTATATTTATGTTGAGTTTTTACATGACGAACACTCCTTCCATCTCTCCTGATCGTCGTTTCCATCGCTCGTCTATCCAGTTTTGAGGGATCTATCCCATTCGTTTTGCCATTTTCTTTCAAAGGTCATCTAGATGATATCAGTGTATAGCAATGGTCGAAAATAATCGCACAGTAAGCAAAGAACACAACTTGGAACTGCAATGCAAATAAAGCAAGCAGAAAATAACTGGTTAATTCAAAATAATAAGTCAATGTCATGTCAAAGAAATAATAAATACTTACCTTCATTTTATTAAGAAATGGGTAAAAAATCTTCGAAAGTGGGAACTACTCTACCAAGAGTCTCTAAATAGGTAGGGCCACCTGGCCGCTCTCCTCTGATAGATGATGCCAACAAGAATCCACTAGCTGCGTCAGCATTAAATCAATTATTCTATATGGACGATCTGTTTAGTGGAGCAAATACCATTCATCAAGTCAGGGAGCTTCAGCATCAGCTCATTGAGCTGATATGAACCACTGAAAATGGTCCTGCAACGTACCGCACCTACTGGTATGATTCGTCTGGTGTACGGGGACATCAGTCGAATACCAAGAGAATTCTCTGGCGTGTTTCCATTTTAACGCCGAAAATCATCAAGCTGCAGCAATCACAGTATTCTCTCGCAAATTGAAGGGAGCGAAGTGATACGTTACATTATAAAACTGATTCACATCCGTCACATCACACTCTCAGGTCCAGTTGAAAACCAGCGTCAGTCATTTATAAGTAGTTATTTGGATTTCGTTTCACTTGGCTGGTAACTAAATGAAACGAAATCTAAAGCTTGTATAAAACGCACACTATGCTGCCAAGCATATTATATGTTGGGAGATTACATCGCTGACAAAAATGCTTGGCTCAACGCTGATCCAGCTCCACAAGGGCGCATAAAATAAATAAATTGATTAACATTCGAAAATATTGTTGGAGCTGCTGAAGATTGTAAAACTCATTGTAATTATTGTATAAATTCAATCTATTAGTATTATATAATTGCATAGCACAATTAATGTGAGCACTATGTACCTACTTAAAGCTACCATTTACTAGGTATGTCTTTCATTGACTTGAATGAACCCTGGCGGCTGAGAGTATGTCATGCTCACTCAAATGTCTCGCTGGTGGTGGCGTGTGTGTTGGATCATTTAAGTTCCCTTCAAAATGGTTGAGCTAAATGGTGCTGATCCATGCGTCATGTTCGTGAACGGGCGCCGTCAGTGGGGACTGGTCATCTCTTAGCTGCCACGGCTTATTTTAATTTTAGAATTGTTTTCGTTTTTAGGGCAGGGTGACAAACGGAACCCTATTCATAAGCCTCCGCTGTCCGTCTGTCTGTCACGAAAACAATTCTAAAATTAAAATAAGCCGTTATTTTAATTTTAGAATTGTTTTCGTTTTTTAATTTTATTACGGACGCTTTTAACGTGCACGTCTGTCTACATTGTTCTCACATGTATAATTTGAACATGAATGATGTAATCAATATTTTGTAACAATATTCTGATTTAAAACAGTGTCCGTGGAGTTTCTTGCCCGTTCTTCTCCGTAGAAACCTACTACGCTTTGGAATGGGCAACTAGCTTCATCTTTCTGACTGACTGTGGACTGACCCCTTGACAATTCAAAAGTTCCGGTAATTGGTTTATTTGAAATAAATGCTTTGAGTTTGAGTTTGAGTTCATCACTTAGCTCGGTGTCCGGATTATGCTCCTTCGGAACTTAACTCCGCCGAAGCTGTGTCACGGAATTCGGCTCAAACTTGTGTCTTTGCAGGGAAACGTCATCGAGGCGGAAATTGTAACAAGTTGTTGCGTTGGCGAGAGAGTGTTTATACCGCGTATACCACTTCCTCCCCTCAATTACCAGTTAAAGCGCGTGCAGTTCCCTGTGAGCTTATGCTTTGGCTTGATTATCAATATGTCACACTGAAGACTAAAGGCTGCGGGTGTCAACCTCAGGACAAGCTGCTTCTCACACGGATAACTGTACGTCGCTTGCTCCCGAGTCACCAGTCCACCTCCTGACTCTCTGTATATTTTGGATGCTGAAAACAAATCTACAAACGTAGTTTACTGGGAAGTTTTATAAAAATGTGGCTGTTAGTGTAGTACCTATATTGAGGTATCTTAGGACCTCCACGCGAACGAAGTCGCGGGCAGAAGCTAGTAAGTAATGTTTATTCCCTATATTAATATAGATATAACAAACTTAATTGAAGCAATAAAAACCATTTTATTTGTTGGTCAAGTCCAAAATTATTGAAAAATGTGCATATTAGACTCGCCCAACCGCTGTTTCTACCTATAATATAACCTGGGGCGGTCCTTACCGCCCACATCACAACTCAGCTGATCGGTTGCAGTGGCGCTACTTGATCTGTACTCTGGCGCATACCTCCGCGTTAGAATGTCTTATTTAGGTACGATATTATTTATTGTGTTTTCGATGAAATTGCATGAGTTTCGATAAAATAGTGTATGAAACTGCACATAACCAGGTAGGTATTCCCCGGTTGTTTAACAACTGCTGGTGCAAACGGGCGTTAGTAATAGTGTACTTTTGGGTAACGGCGACATAAAAACTTCATTCCAAAATTCAAAGAGTTCTCACAATCGACGTTGCAGATAAATAATTATCAAATGATAGGGGTGACCCGTAGTAGTATTGAAAAATACTTAGTGCATATGCCTGTTCCGAGTAACAATGAAGTATTTACTTAAATTCAGACTTACATGCGGTGGAATATCGTACTGTAACCGGTCCTTCCCACCGCGTATCGATCGCGAGACATAAAACCTCTCTCTTGTCAAATTAAACTAGGTTTATGATTTAGTACATTTTATTTTTATACTACAGCCAACTAAGATTTTCTGAACGAAGCAACTTAGCAAGTCCAATATCAACCGTCAAGAAGCATTCTTTTATTGAAAATTAAATTATATGTGCATGTAATTCCGTTTCATTTTGCTTAATATGAACAGACTGGAATAGCTGAATACTCGATAGCCGTACGCTATGATCTTACTTCGCCAAATACTTCAATATACGAACGCAATGGAAATGGATCGCGTCCAGTATCGGAGAAATATTAAATCGCGATAGTTTTTAAGCCGGGTATTTAAATTTTTTGAGCACGACAATAATTGTACTTTGAAGGTATTTTAGTAAAATTGTCGCTTTGATAGAAAATAATCGATGTAGGTACTACGTACTTCGCGTAATGCTAGGTGCGGGCTAGTCCAGAAGATACCTAGTGTCTGTAAATACCTGTTCTAGTAAATACGTCTCATGTCTATCAGACAACACGCACATCACTTGTTTTTTTAATTTCCAATCTCAAGCTTAATTATGTAGCGTATCTTTAACTAATTTCACAATCAATAATTACATCACGAACGATACATTGACATTTTTTCATTACTATTTCGCACGGCATAGATAACAGTATACAGTAGGTACTTACTAAGTTTAAAAAAATGGTATCTAAGATTTCGTATTTAATTATTTTCGGAATAATAATCTTTACAAACGGGAAGCCTGCTAACAGACAAGATTCTTATTATGACAAACCTCAATATGAGCTCAAGACGTTGACGGAGGAGTTTATAAAACAAGGTAAATACGATTTAAATCACCATGAAGATCGCGAAAACCATGAAGATTTAACAAAAAATGGCATATACTGTACTGGAAATAGATGCGGTAGAAGTAGACCTGATGAGGAACAGAATGAATCAAGACGCCAAAATTATAATGTTGACGAAAAAGTGGTGGCGGATGTAGATAAACTTTTCGAAATTATGCTTACGACATTTAAACAAAACCAGGTTGTTCTAAGAAGAGGAGTACTTCAAATTATTCAAAGCCATTTTACACCAGGAAAACCAAGTATAGCACCGGCATCTTCACCAAAAAGACCAGACAGACCTAATAAAAATAAACATAGGGACACTCATCCGAATACCCCTGAATTTATATAAAAGTGTTACTGGGTAAAACTCAATAAAAGATTTAATGTAAGTAGCACTTCTATTACTGCCTACCTCGGCACTTCCTTATAACATATAAGGTTACAAAAACAATGTAAGGACTAACACAAGTTGTACAGACAAAACAGACAATACAGAAATGAGTATGAGTATGAGTTTTGTACTTCATTGGATAGTAAAATCACTCAAAGAGAAATGTGGCGCAAACTGAAGTGGCTATAAAGGGTTATAATGTGCCACGCTCCCACGTAGACAAGGAAAAAGCCAGTGATCTATTGGGTAGTTTAACACCGGACTATGTACTTCCTGATGACCCAGAATTTACTCCCGATAAAACAAGTTTAGATATTTTTATTACAAGACAAGAATTAGATTCTTGTATACGCCATAAAGACACATCGCCAGGTAGTGACAGAATATCTTATTCAATGATATACAATCTACCTAACAACGGAAAAAACATTTTATTAAAGTTATATAACTCGTTCTACGCAGTAAGTTTTATTCCTATGCAGTGGCGAGATATCACTATTATTCCGATACCGAAACCAGGTCGTGATCCTCAGTCATCCGGATCTCTGCGACCTATAGCTAGCTATGATGTCGTGTATTTGCAAAACCTTTCATGGTATTTTAATTAAACGGTTGGAGTGGCACATTGAGAGAAATAACTTTTTATCTTCCCATACATCAGGTTTTAGAAAACATCATTCAACTTTAGACAATCTGGCAAGCTTGGTGTTATCAGTTCAACAGGCTGATTACCTAAAAATAGCAATCAGCAATTATTGCGCAGACATCGCGGGTTCACTGCGCGATCAATCGCTAAACGTCATAAAAATCGTTTGCAAATCGCTCGCTGTTGCTAACTAGCGCCAAAAACAATTAAGTAGTAGTCTTCGGAACTAATCTTATAAAGTCAATTTAGTGTCAATGTTATTTGTCTATGTTATTCTATTTTTGGCAAGCAAAGCCGTTGTCGACTATTCTGCCAGCCAATGTCTAAAATGCACTTAGCATTGAAAAAACAAGTTTGCATGATTAAAAAAAAAACTCAGACAGAATGTTGGAACAAAACTCGAGAAAAGGTTACTCTAGAGAAGATTCGTGCAAAAAAGGAAAAATATTATGACTCATACAAGTTATGTGTTTCAAGAAACAAATTACATATGTTTCTCAATGATGCGTTGTGGCCCGAAGGTATTTGTTTTAGACGCTTTGTGGTCTTTAATGGGAAAACTAAAGATATCATAATACATGATAATGCGATGGATAAAATAATTAAATAGTAATGGATCCCAAAAGCAGTAAGACAACACAGCTATGCAATATGGTTACATTCAATTGTAAATCCATTAAGCGTTCTTTTGAAAGTGTGAGACGTATCTGTAGAACCGCCGATATAGTGGCGCTTCAAGAAACGTGGTTGCTGCCCCACGATATACCATTGTTAGGAACTCTTGATGAGAACTTCGAGTACACGGGCAAGTCTGCGGTGGACACATCTGCGGAGGTTCTTATAGGGAGACCGTACGGCGGTGTGGCCTTATTATGGAGAAAAGGCATTTTTCAGTCGGTTTCATTAGTGCAGTGCAAAAGTGCGAGACTTACGGCTATAAAAGCGTCCGTGTGCGACCGATCTATTATAGTGTTTAGTGTGTACATGCCTACAGATAATGTAGAAAATATGTCTGAATTCACTAATTGTTTAAGTGAAATGAACGCTATAGTTAGTAATAGTGAGGTAGAATCCATATTTATGTTAGGTGATTTTAACTCGCATCCTAATCAACCTTTTTGGAAAGAATTATGTGTTTTTTGCTCTGATCAACAATGGATATGCGCCGATCATGAAAAGCTGCATAATAACACTGAAAACTATACATATATCAGTGATATTAATGGAAGCAGACGGTGGCTTGATCACTGTATTGTTACTAGGGCGGCCTGGCAGTCTGTTAACAGTGTAAGCATAGACTATGGTGTTTTCTGGTCGGACCACCTGCCTTTGACTGTTGAGTGCAATCTAAGCACTGTCATGCCTAAAGCAAAGCAAATCGAAGAAAAAAGCCATAACAAAGTGATATGGCGCGAGCGTAATAACAGTCAGATCAGAAGGTACCATGATCTGTGTAATAGTAAGCTTAGAGACATTGACTTTCCCGAGCAATTTTTATCATGTGCTGATAAAATATGTAATAACACTGAGCATAGAAAAGAACTGGACAAGTTGTACAGTGACATTGTGTCTGTGTTATCGGAGTCAGCTATTCAGACCTGTGAGCAGAAAGAGACTGGATCGAAAGGTCGTGTGATTGGATGGAACAAGCATGTGCACGGGGCTTACAGGGAGGCTCGGATAAGGCATCAGGTTTGGGTAGAACTTGGCAGACCTCAGTTCGGTCGAGTATGGGATGAGATGCGCGAGAGCCAAAAAGTTTTTAGAGGCAGGCTTAAATGGTGCCAGAAAAACCAAGACCAAATTAAAATGGATATTTTGGCTTCACAAAGGTCATCGAAAAACTTTGCTCAATTTTGGAAGTCAACCAATAAGCTTAACCTTAAGCCGGGCCTTCCTGTGAGTGTCGGCGGCCTTGACAGTGCGGAGGATGTAGCCAACATGTTCAAGGATCTTTTTGTAGTGTCGTCACCACTGGGGCCATCAAACGAGAGTGTCAATGCTGAGGCTTGTCAGGGTAAGTCTCTTTCTTGTTTTTCTTCCAAGCAGGTGACTAAGGTTATTTTAAAAATGTGTAAAGGCAGGTCACCTGGACATGACAGTCTCAGTATTGAGCACCTGAAACATGCAGGCGTGCATTTGCCTAGGTTACTGGCTCTGCTTTTCACGCTCTGTATCAGTCACTCGTACTTGCCAACAAACATGATGAAAACAGTGGTGGTCCCCATTGTTAAGAACAGAACTGGTGATATCTCTGATCCGTCCAACTACAGACCTATATCGCTTGCCACTGTAATAGCGAAAGTATTGGACAGTTTGCTTGATAAAGAATTAGGTAATATTTTACAGTTACATGACGCACAGTTTGGGTTTAGGCCCAAGCTTTCCACTGAAAGCGCAATTCTTGGTCTCAAGCAGACTGTCCGATATTACACAGATAGAAATACCCCCATTTATGCCTGCTTCCTTGACCTTTCCAAGGCTTTTGACCTTGTGGCCTATGATGTCCTGTGGGGGAAGCTGAGGGAAGCGGGAATATCAATCGAACTTCTGAACATATTTAAATACTGGTACACAAATCAGCTTAATTGTGTTCGATGGGCTGGGTCTCTGTCCGAAACGTACAGATTGGAGTGCGGGGTGAGACAGGGTGGCTTGACCTCGCCAAAGCTCTTCAACCTGTACATAAACGGGCTGATCGCCGGGCTCAGCAGTATGCGTGTCGGATGCTGGATTGACAACGTTTGTGTAAATAACTTGAGTTATGCAGACGACATGGTGCTGCTGGGCCCGACGGCCGGCGCGATCAGGGAGCTGTTACGTGTGTGTGAGCGATATGTCATGAATCATGGGCTTGTGTATAATGTCAACAAAAGTGTTTACATGGTTTTTGGGGCCTCCGGTAGACGTGTACACAGCGACCCGGTTATAATGCTGAACGGGCTGCCACTCAAAAGAGTTGACAAATTTAAATACCTGGGACACTTTCTAACCGGAGATCTCAAAGACGATGACGATATAGATCGTGAGCGCAGGGCGCTAGCGGTCAGGGCCAACATGCTGATACACAGGTTCGCTCGTTGTAGTATTGAGGTAAAGATTACGCTGTTTAAAGCGTATTGCCAATCTTTCTACACGAGCGGCCTGTGGGTAAGGCATACTAAGAGATCGCTAGACGCCCTGCGTATTCAATATAATAACTGCTTCAGGATGCTGTTGGGACTGCCGCGCTATTGTAGTGCGTCCGGTATGTTCGCTTTTGCGCATACCGATGATTTTTACGCCATAATGCGCAAAAAAACAAATTCCATCTTGTCAAGAGCGCGGTCTAGTTCTAACGGCATCCTAAGTATGTTGTCAGAAAAGTACGACGCACCTTGGCTGTCGCACGCTGTGGAGGTGCTGGTCAGAAGACCCCACAGCTAACCTTACAATTTTAATTTTTATTTTATTTGGTTTTTGTTTCCTTGTTTGTTTACTAACAATAGTTTTTAAGAACAATGTTACTAACAATTGGGCCTAGTTGCCATCAATAAACAAATATTTAATAATATTTAATTTTTAAAGAATATTTATTGATAATTTTATATTATTGTGGCGGATGAAAGTAATCAGCGCTACAAGCAGTTCATGAGCAGAATGTGTTATCGTGTGATCGCACACTAACGCCACCTTGTTAGATGTGTAGAGGCACTTCGACACAAACAATAGTTGGCAGCTCAGCTCTAAAGTACAACCGTCTTGAGATATGCGCCCTAATCTATAACACGTATTTAATGAGGAAAACTGAATAGGTATATGAGCTACTTTTAATGGTCCTATACTATTTATTTCATAGTACAAACTGAGTCCAATATACTCAAGTTGCATCATATTGGCCTAAGTGGCATAGTGTGACAACAAGTTACACTTCACGGTAAAAAAATGTCGTGAGGATTTTATTATGCTTCTTACGCCCTTATCTTGTCTATTTAATAGTTTAAACTCTAATCTGGACTCAAGTTACGTCACGTTGGCGTACGAGTAAGAGCCATAGTGCGATATCAAGTACTCTAAAAATGAAGTCCAGACGCAAACTCCATTTGGCTTGCCTTCTGTTCGGAGTGGCTAGATATCAGAAATCGGACTACTTATACAACAAATTGAGTTGGGTTACGAGTAGACGGGAATGCGGGAGAAGGCAATGCTCGCAACAATGCTCGACTCAGTCTCAGGGTACAGCCGCTTTCAGAGGCAGTTTACGTTATGCGGCCTCCAAAATATGGAACAACCTGCCACCACCGATAAGAGTTATTAACACTATAGGTGCTTTTAGACGACGCTTGCGACAGTACCTCATAGATGCGCAACGGAAGCTGGATATGGTCACACTTAATGTCTCAATTATATGATATATGTACCTACCTACTTTAAGTATGTTTCAGTGATTTGTCGGCAATGTGTTTGTTTTTATTTTGTTGTTTTGCAATTTATCTGATATCACACAATATTAATAATATAATAATAATATATAATAAAGTTTTATTGTTTGTCTAGGACTAGATTACATGGCATGGTAATATATACAGCACAAGCATAAAGTTCCTTAAATCTAGTTAGTGGGTGCCGTACTGGGGCCGTACCATGAACATTTTAAATACTTGCCAAGTACAGGACAGGTCAACTTGGCATTTTAACCTGACAGGTTTTCTATTTGTACCATGAACATTTCAGTCTGACCTGCAATGTATTAACTTCAGACCTGCTACGCTACCGTTGACCGGTACGTCATATTATAAACAAACGTTCGGAAATACTTTTTCGGAATGTTACCGGTTTTACGGTTATATAAAATTAATTTGATAATAGTATAAAATGATCAAAAAAATTAAATAAAATATAAACTAAAATATAAATAAAACTATGTTTCGCAGCAAAAAATCTTATGTAACACGATTATGACGTGGAGGCCTTTTAGGGTTCCCTATCCATTTGCATAAAATTTTAAGACCTAATATAACTTAGCATAATTTTGTTTGGCATAATTATATTTTCGCATAATATAGTTACGCATAACAGCTTACGCATAATTTTTTTAAGCATAATTTCTCTAACCATAATAATGATTAAGCATAATATTCTAAAGCATAAATTTATTAAGCATAAAGTTCTAAAGCATAACTTTTTTTAAATTAAAGTTGCTTCTGCATCGTCTCCGGCGCTGCGGGAAGTGCAACCCCTTCGCCCTTACGTAACAAAGGATAGGCACCCATGCGAGCCGTAGCGGCTGAGGCTGGTCGCCGGAGGCGACCAGCAAGCCGAAGCTGCGGAGGTGAGCCAAAAGACTACGTAAAGTCGGGGTGCCCCGACTCGGTTTTGGAACAGATTCAACCTATTAACTACAAGCCGGTGTATAATTATGTTGTCGCCATATCATAGAATTTTTTAGCTTTACTAATAGGCAGAACTAATAGTGTGATCACAATAGTAAGACACGACACGACAAGAACACAATAGTAGAATATTTTACCTGTATGACAGAATAAAAAATAAAAAATATCCGTCCACCCTCATAAAAACAAACTAATAATACGATAAGAACGCCAGCCATTTACGTGCTAGCAAAAACAAGCACCACTTGTTTTTGCTAGCACGAAAGTGGCAGGCGGTTAAAATGTAATCAGTTTTTGCAAAAATAAAAGTTGATATTTCCAAATTATATTAAACGTTACTTATGGATTTTGAATATTATAGCAACTGAATATTATATTAATTGAATATTATTTCAAATGTGCATTATATAAACTGTTCATTATACCATTATGAAATTAGGTAAAAAGAAATTATATCAATAATTCATTATATCATTTGATCGTTATATTAAATAAAAATTATGTTAGATGAAATTAGGTCATATGATCATTAGAACTTTTGTTATTATATGAAACGTTACACACCCCGCTCGCCGGCCGCTGCCGCGGCACCGCTCGCTTCGCTCGCTCGGCTCGCGCGCAGTTGGTCACAGTTCTAACCTAACCTAACCTAATCCTAATCTAAACAAATAAGATATGCCTAAATATTATTATGCTAATAGTCATTAGGCCTACTAACGTTATGCGAATCAAATTTATGCCAAAACAAATTAGTCTTTAAGATGATTATGCCAACATAAAATGTATGCCTAAAAAAATTATGCCGAAGTATTATTATGCCAAAACAAATTGTGCCAAAATCGTTATGCCGAAGTATATTAGGACAAAGAACATTATGCGAAAAGAAGGGATCCCTTTCGAACGACTATAGCGTGTCAAATAAATTGTCAACAAGACAAGAATATTTATTGATGACATAAAAAAATTGGAAATATAAAAATATTAGATTTTTTTAATACTTAATCACAAGGATTGCAATGGGGTACATAAAAAGGGCTCAAACTCGAGAAATGTCCCGCAGATTGTGGACGGAAGTGACGGAACATTGGAACATGATGTGAATTCTATTGTTGGTGGAGGCATGAGGAACAGGGTGTAAAGTTCACTCTTCTCATGAGAAATGGGAGGCTCCTCCGACCAGACCGGGTGTTATGTCTGACGGGCAACTACCCGAAAGTTGTTTTCGGATAATCTTATATAAGTATTTATCATGCAAGATTTTTGTAACGTCATGTCTTACTGCGTAGTTCGTATGTAAAGCCGCCCTCCGACGGTGCGCCATATCGCGGACGCACGCGCACGACGCACCGTGGGAAACCTAGCGTGCGTGGTAGCGCAGACGCGCGTTGTACGCGTGCGTGGCGGTGCGTCCTCGTGCGGGCTGGTGCGCGTCCGCGATATGGCGCACCGTGGGAGTTGGCTTTAACGGTGTAACCGCTACAGTGCTATCGATGATTCAAGAGGCTGGGTAGCTGTAGTTTGTTTTTTTACTAAGACTACGAATATTGTTTTTACCCAAAACATCTATTAAACATTAAATTGGTTTTTATTTATGTGTATTGTGTTCTTTATTTCTATTTCTTTCACATCTACTCACTCGTACCATTTCTACAACATAAGTAGACGACAAAGAGACGTGTTTTTTTGTGGTCTATAATTTTAAATAACGCCACAATAATATTATATTCACAAATTAACATTATACTTACGTTTTTTATTTTAAATTAAAGAAAACAGTTCAATAAAAGTAAGTTTTACACGCCTGCTTAATATGACAGCAGGGCAGCTCAGTTTTCAAGGTTTTACATGTCAAAAATGACTTGATGGTAGAGCCCGGTAGAGCCTATCGCAGGTCAGACCAGTGAAATGTTGTCACGTGACCACTGAGCGGCTTTAGTCACGTGATCGCTGGCTCGCCTGTTATTTGACGTGTTCATGGTACAAAATAGCCCGACAGTTCACTTTCCGTCGAAAATTGACCTGCTATAAGAGTGCATGGTAAGCCCCATACAGAATAACCTGTGTTTAGGAGAAACAGTTCCGATCCCCGTCGTAAGTGGTTGACTTATATTAGCACGTGTTGAATAAGTATAGGTATCATAATAATATGTAAATCGTAATCATTACAGCAAGTTACAAATGAAAAATGAAAAATTAAAGTTATTAACATTCAACAAAAAAAACACAAGAAAAAGAAAAAAAAACTAAAATTAATTAACTTAATTATTGTATTGAAATATTATTAATTATTGTTACACTGGTATATTTTAAGTATTTAAGTATAGATACAGACACATTTTGCAGTATTAATCAAATTACTTGATATTATTATTATCTTACACTCATTTATTTTATTTAAGTTTACATACACGCACACTGCAGTATAAAACTGATTTACATCCGTCACCTCACACGCCAGGTCCAGTTGAAAACCAGCGTCAGGCATTAGTTGTCTGGCATTTTTGCTGAACTGGGCCATTTTGGCGCAGCCGCGAGGCACACATTCCTGTTAAATTATTATTTTATACTTTTTATTTGTTTTCCTTTTAATTATCTCTTTTTTTACTTGTGTTATAATTATGTTGTGCTGTGTGCCTTTTTGTCTGTGCTATATAAAATGTATTTTCATTCATTCTTTTTTCTAAGTCATATTTCATTATAGCAATGTCGTAACATTGCTGAGCCTTCCACAAGTTAAGCTTTAATCTTGTCTTTAATCTTCCATGTAACTATTTTATCAATAAAAAAGAAAATAACATGAGTTTCTTTAGATACAGAATGGAATGATGTTCCATGCAAAAAGTGCAACAGATAATTTCTTAATTGGCTTCACTCGAGACGGATTTAACGGTACCTATTGTTACTATCGGCAACTATTGTTTGTATGGAAGTACTCTATACATCTAACAACGTGGCGTTAGTGTGCGATCAAAAAAACAAGAGAAACCCGCCCTTTATTCTACTGGTGTTGTTCCACTGTTCCTGCCATGAAGATTAAAGCTTAACTTGTGGAAGGCTCAGCAAGTCATACCCCTGATGACTATTGTGGGTGAGATCAGCTATTGCTGATGAGCAAGCATCTTTGGCAAGAGCATCAGCGCATTCAGTGTCCTTAATGCCACAATGACCACAAACGAATGGAACCTCTTTATAACTGCTAGCACAAGTTAATAAAGACTTTTTAATTTTTAAAACAACGGAATCATTATCTATGAAGTATGAAGGGAATGCATTTGTCAATCACATGTTATCAAAGACATTAAATTACTCCTAATAATATAGTATCTAAATATCTTTACCCGAAGGGATATCTTGTTTGGTTGAGGAGTTCCTAGGGCTTCCGGCTGCATCATCAGACCCTGAACACGACTTAGTGTAAAAGCACTTGTCAATACATATTCAATGAGTCCAAACACAATGATACTGTCATGTTTGGTTGAATAGTTCCTATGATCAGCTTCCGGCTTTATCATCAGACCCTGAACACCATCTAGAGCACTCATCAATACATATGCAAGAAATCAAACACGAGGCGGCTATTTAGTGTAAGTAGGTACTTGAAACTTTCGTGCCTGTTCTGTTGACCACTGACGACATCTCTCGTATGGAACCAATCCTGGGCGCAGCAGACAGGTGTATGAATGCGAATATAATAGTTATAATGTCATCATTTTGCATAATAATTGTAAATACGGCCACTAATAAAATTATTAAGTAAATGTTTATTTTATACTATGTACCGATTTTTTATTGTAAAGAACCATAATTTTAGAACCCCAATAAAGAATTCACCTTACATACTAATCCCAATATTAACATTATGTATTTCCCTAGCCTAGTGTTTTTAAGGTTCCGTACCTCCGAATGAAAAAAAAAACGGAACCCTTATAGGAACACTTGTATGTCTGTCCGTCTGTCACAGCCAATTTGCTCCGAATCTACTGGACCAATTTAGTTGAAATTTCGTACACATGAATTTTCGTAACCCAAATAAGGACGTGTAACGTAAATAAATGAATTTTGAATAAGGGGGTCACTTTTTGTATCAAATTAAAGGGCTTATTGTGAGTTTTTCAAATATTTGTATTCAATCGTTTTAAAATGAATACCTAGTTTTAAAGAAAATTTATGAAATTTTACCATCCCCCCCCCGTATCTCCGAAACTAAAAAAATCCCTAAAATATTGAAAAAAATACAGAAAATGATTCTTTACTCATAGATTACAGGAAAACCTATAAGAAGTCTATGGTCTTAAAAATGGCAAGCATAATCGATGTCGACCATTCTGCCAGCCAATGACTAAAATGCTCTTCATGGAAAAAAAAAAGTTTGCATGATTCAAAAATAAACCCCACACAGACAGAATAATTTATTTATAACTAGCTTTTGCCCGCGGCTTCGCCCGCGTGGATGTCGGAAAATATCCCACAGGAACGTGCTACCGGGATTCAGAGTATCCTATGTCCTACCTAACTCAGGTCATGGCCTATCCTTATACCTTCTTTCTTCTTTTTCAATTGAAAAGTTAAGTATGTTCTCAATCCAGTTTGGAAATTCGGGCAGCCGAGCCGCTTACAGGTTTGAGATAGATATCATCAAATAACTTCTCTCGCTCTGGGTGGAGCGGAAGGGCATGTCAGACTCTTATTGACTAAAACCACAGATATAGATAGACTAAAACCCACCCGTGTTCCATCAGTTGCCTGTACGTCGCCTGGGGCCACGGTCTCCCCTTAGGACTTTCCCGCAACCCCGGCAGGCATAGGCCCTAGCGGACCCCGTCAATTGTGCTGACATCTCTAAGAGGCGCGCGTAGAACACAACGCGCTGTCGACCCGGGCCTGGTCCTTATCGGACGGCGAGCTACCCATTGTGACAGGGCGCTAGTCCTACTCTTTTTTTCTACCCACAACGGGGAAGCTCTTGGCCTGCATCTCACCTGATGGTAAGTGATGATTAGGCCGAAGGTGGACGAGCTTCACCCGGAATCTTCAACCATTAGGGGAACAGCTTATCTTATCTACTGCCGAAACACAAACATGCTGTTAACATTGTTGTTATACTCACACTATCGCCCGGTTAAAAAATAAAAAACAACTGGTTTATATGACTCTAAATGCATTAGTATTTTACTTACGAGTAAAATACTAATTATTAATTTTCCTATTAATAATATCATTAATTTGTAATACCTACTCTAGGGCCGCCATTGAACACACAATACTTATGTACATGACGGTAGAAAGGTTAATTTATGAACTTTAATAACTTTTGACAGACTGGGTAAATTGTAATTAAATAAAGATTAAATGATAATTCAGGATAAGGACTATTAAGTATATTTCCAATACCTTAAATCTCTTTAAAATAAGATACAAAAAAATCAATATTACATGGAAATTTTAAATTCAACCCCTATTTTACCCTTTTGGGGGTTGATTTTACAAATACTCTGATACGCGTATTTGCTTATTTTTTACGAAAAGCATAAATGCAAATTTTCATATCGCTAACATAAGAAATCCCACAAACCATACAAACTTTCATTCCTTATTGATATAAGGAATGAAAGTTTGTGATCAAGGGTTATTTTTGAGACAAAAAGTACCCTATGTCTTTCTCCAGGATGCCATCTACCTCCTTGCCAAATTTTAAAATCTCTTGAAAATAAGATCAAAAAATCAATTTTACATAGAAATTTTAAATTCAACCCTTATTTTACCCCTTTGGGGGTTGATTTTACAAAAACTCTGATCCGCGTATTTCCTTATTTCTTTCCAAAAGCATAAATTTAAATTTTCATATCGCTAACATAAGAAATGCTGGGTTTCCCATACAAACTTTCATCCCTTATATCACCCCCTTAAGGGTTATTTTTGCGACAAAAAGTACCCTATGTCCTTCTCCAGGATGCCATCTATCTCCTTGCCAAATTTTATCGAAATCCGTTCAGTGGTTCAGCCGTGAAAAGGTAACATACAGACAGACAGACAGAGTTACTTTCGAATTTATAATATTAGTATGGACTAGCTGCCCGCCCCGGCTTCACACGGGTAGCACTAATTACTAATCTACGGCGCACCTACCTATCTACCTAGCCTCCCCTATTTACCTACATACCTACACCTACATACCTGCCTACCTACACCTACCTACCTACATACATACCTACCTACCTGCCTACATATTTACATACATACCTACCTACCTACTCGCATACCTACCTACTTGCATAAATACCTAATCTGCGTTAGCAAATCTTTTGCCAAACATGTAATCAAACGCGAGTTTTAGGAAAAACAACTGTAATGCCTACCCATAAGGTTCAGTTTGCGCAACAACTTCATATTTTTTATGACTTTTTCAACAATAATAGTCGGTCTAAAATCAACTTTATTTACACTATTGCATAAAGTTGATGTTTGTTTAAGTGGAAACTGACGCGCTGGTCTGCACGAAGCTTAACGAACACAACAAAAAAATAATTATCCAACTTGAGAACGGCTGAAAAATAGAGATTCATTTTTATATAGATAAGTACATAGATTTTATGTAATTGTGGCGGATAAAAGTCATCAGCGCTACGAGCAGTTCAGGAGAAGTATGTGTTAGCAGTTAAAGTTAAACGGAAGAGGGATTTAAAATTTAGGGAGATGGCTATAGAGGTGGGGCGTTGTTTGAGCATTCATAGAAGATGAGTGATACAGATTGCCCTCTGCCAACCCGCACTCACAGACACAGAGAGAGGAGTTACAAAAACACGGGAGTACAACAAAAACCTAGAGGCGAATACGATAAATGACAGATATAAAAAAAAAAAAATATAGCCGTAGAACTAGCGTAGAACGAACCAAGGTTTTGACTTTATGGTTGGTTGCCTACTACATGATAAAACCTGCCCTTTTTTTTCTCGTGGTGTTATGTTTTACTGTTCCTGCCATGAAGATTGGAGCTTAACTTGTCAAGGCTCAGCAAGTCTTATCCCTGATGACTATTGTGGGTGAGATCAGCTACTGCTGATGAGTAAGCATCTTTGGCCAGAGCATCAGCGCATTCCTTTCGGCTTTATCATCAGACCCTGGATATTAGGTACTTTGGGCTAAGACAAAGCTAATGAGTGCAAATCCAAACTCAATGTTGCTATCTAATTTTTTTGAGAAGTTCATAAGGCCATCTTCCGGCTTCATCATCAAACCCTGAACAACATCTAGAGCACTCATCAATACATATGCAAGAAATCAAACACGACGGGGATTTATAGCGTAAATAGGTACTTGAAAATTTCGTGCCTGTTCTGTTGACCACTGACTGTGCTGTTGATCCCTGAGGACATCTCTTGTCTAACTCAAACTCAACTCAAAGCATTTATTTCAAATAAACCAATTACAGGTACTTTTGAATTGTCAAGGGGTCAGTCAGTCAGAAAGATGAAGCTAGTTGCCCATTCCAAAGCGTAGTAGGTTCCTATGGAGAAGAGCAGGCAAGAAACTCGTATGGAACAACAAATTCAAAGAAATTGATATACTGACTCTGCATTCTCTTTATATCTTAGAAAATATTTTGTATGTTCGGAAAAACTTAGGACTTTTCAAAATAAGAAGCGATTTCCATAATATAAATACACGTAGTAGACATGAAATTGTGATACCCAAATTTAGATTAACTAAAACAAGCAAGTAATTTCTTATAAACAGCATCCGATTTTATAACAAGTTGCCAAAGTCGGTTACAGAACTTAGCGATGGGAAGTTCAAATCCCACATCAAACGTGTCCTTATCAGGAAAGCATATTATAAAATTAAAGACTACGTTGAAGACAAAGAAGTTTGGCAATAATTCCCTCTGCACATGTGGCTTCCCTGGTACCTCATTAACGGCAAAATATGTAAGATTCTATTAACTGCTCTCAAATTACCATGTTTATATTTTTGTTTTATTTACAATCTTCCTTGACATAATCATAATTTTATTTGACATTTTATACCTACTATTTAATTTTCAACTCTTTATTAGTGACTTTTGTGGACATGTTAATTATTCAGATTTGTTACAGTTGTAATAGCAATCATGTCATTTCGTTTAAAATAGTTTTTATTTTTATTAATTTATTTATCTTTTATATAGATTCTTTTCTATTTTGTGAATGTGAGAACGCTGTAGGCTTAGTGGACTGTACACTTGTTGACCATCTTCTATTTTGTTAAGTACATACTTGGTACTTGTTGAAAGACCTACACTGTCCTCGCATACCTAATAATACTGTATTTTTTATATATTTTTTTGTTGTAAATATTGTAAAACCCAATTATTTTTAAAAGAGTAACCGTGGAGTTTCTTGCCGGCTCTTCTCCATAGGAAACGACCAATTGGAACCGTGCGTAGCTTCTGACGTTTCATAAGTGCCCATGTAGGTTTATGTGAAATAAAAAAAAATAAAAAATAAAAAGAACCAATCCTGTGCGCAATATAATATAATATCAAAGAATTGTAAATACAGCCAATAATAAAATTAAATAATTGTTATTTCTATACTATGTGTAAGTACTGATTTTTTATTGTGAAGAACCATAATTTTAGAACCCCAATAAAGAAATCACCTTATTACATACTAATCCCAATATTAACACTAGCCTAGTGCTTTTAAGGTTCCGTACCTCCGAATGAAAAAACGGAACCCTTATAGGAACACTTGTGTGGCTGTCCGTCTGTCACAGCCAATTTGCTCCGAATCTACTGGACCGATTTAGTTGAAATTTCGTACACATGAATTTCCGTTACCCAAACACGGACGTGTAATGTAAATAAATGAATTTTGAATAAGAGGGTTACTTTTCGTATCAAATAAAAGGGCTTATTGTGAGTATTTCAAATATTATTATTGTATCATTTTAAAATAAATACCTACTTTCAGAGAAAATTTATGAAAATTTTCCATGTAATTACCTACCCCTATCTCCGAAACTACCGAGCCTAAAATATTGAAAAAAATACAGAAAATGATTCTTTACTCATAGATTACAGGACAATCTATAAGAAGTCTACGGTCTTACAATAACATGGTAAATCTCTCAATATTGTGCGTACAAACTTTATTGCGGTTGGAATATAAAAGAGAATAATAATTATGTTTTTCAACTACAATGTTAAGTTTGTTCTTGGGATAAATTCATCCCGAATATGGAAACCTTCGTTGTGCGTGGTCCTACATGCACTTGGCTGGTTTTGTTTAATTAAAGGCGATATCAGAATATAGATCAACTTAAACAGTGGTAAATAAAGTATAGTATGGTCTCGATATAAGTAGACCATACTAATAGCTTATTACACAATTTATGTAAATAAAATACTATTATGATGGTAATATAGCATGTATTAAATGTCATATTAGCCTCCAGAATTACCATAATCTTTGGACAATGCGATCTCGTTGTTGTCGGCCTCTAACTAGGAGGTGTAGTTCAATACCAGCACCCACATCCTGCTGTGGTTGTGGTGTGACTTCGTTGCTAAGATCACCTTCAGTACTGGCAACCGATGTTTGTTGCAGATGTTATGCAATACAGCACAGGCATTTATGATCATCTACATCCTACACTAACTTTTGTTCTTCTTCTCGTTCGTGCTATGAACGGTCTTAGTTCAGTGCACAAATTCATAAATAGCTCTTAGGAAAGTCTGTAATGAGCTTTGAACTCGGCGTCAGATACTTATGTTCAAAGCTTTGACTTGATCTTGCAGGTTACGTCGCAACCGTGCTGTGTTATGGCTTTCAATCCTTCTGGCCTCGACCTCATGTGCTTCAAGCAAGAGAACAGCACGAGCAATCCTTACCGAATACCTCAATAGAGACGCAAACAATTTTTTTTTTGTATATAGTTCGATCTTTTACAGTACACTCAGTTCATTCTAACTAGCACACGCACGAAACACGACGGATTCAAATGTACACAATTTTAAGTAAAATTCTTCGAATTATAAGACTAATTTGTAATTAGCAAGCGAAAGTGACAAGGGAAAAGGTTATCGCAATTTGACAGCCAAATGTGCTCGCCGATTACTGTTGCTCTGCTGTCAAAAACGATACGTAATACGAAATAATCGCGATTACCATGCGATCAGTAGAGAAAAATGCACATTTTAGTTAAGTGATTGTTCCATAGAGGCAGCACTATCGCTATTTTGTGCAATTATCGCTATCGCAGTGCTTCTGCAAGATAGGTAATAGCCCTGCGGTTTCTCTCATAATCAGATGACGATAGCTGCCTTTATGGATATCGACAATGCATACAATAACGTAGATATAAAAAGTTTAGTGTGTATTTTGCAACAATTAGGAGTTAGTTCTTTGATGTGTAGGTATTTGTGGAATTTTTTAAAAGAAAGATATTTAAGAATGGAGGTAGACTCGGTTTCAATATGTAGGTATACGTGCCGCGGTTTGGCTCAAGGTGACCCTTTTTCGCCTCTGCTTTTCAATTTGGCTACTATAAAGATTTGCAATAATATCAATAACGTTTGTATTTCACAATACGCTGACGATTTTGCGTTGTACATTAATTGTGATAATGTGCGGGAAGGAAGTAAACAAATACAGTTAGGTCTTAATAAATTCGTTGAGCTGCTTTCTGAAATTGGGTTACATATTTCACCTACAAAGAGCAAAATATGTGTTTTTAAAAGAGGTTTTCGGAGTGAATTGGTTGATGTAGCTATAAACGGAATGACTTTGGAAGTGG
Organism: Conistra vaccinii; assembly: GCA_948150665.1. Taxonomy (NCBI): domain Eukaryota; kingdom Metazoa; phylum Arthropoda; class Insecta; order Lepidoptera; family Noctuidae; genus Conistra; species Conistra vaccinii. The sequence continues at coordinate 2,796,486 of OX411333.1, forward strand.
TAGATAATGTGAAATATTTGGGACTATGGTTGGATAGATCATTGCGCTGGGCGAAGCACATAAATGAACTGAGAGGTAAAACTCTGGGATTATTAAATATTTTTAAAGCTGTAACGGGTGCGGGTTGGGGAATACATCAGATTGTTTTGAGACGGGTTTACATAGCTATGTTTCGGAGCAGGTTGGATTACGCTAGCGCGCTGTATGACAGTAGTTGTAAAACACACTTGGGCAAGGTAGACAAAATACAAAACCAATGCATGCGTGTTATTGGAGGATTCATTAAAAGCACCGCAATACACGTGATGGAATGCGAACTCCATCTTCAGCCACTGAGTGTTCGTAGGTATTATCTTGCTGGCAAGTTCTGGTTTAGATGCAAGTCCTTTTCAGGTAATGAGATTATTAAAACCTTAGATAAGCTAAGTAATTATTGTCGTAATGTTTATTGGAGGTACAAGAAAAAACCCCTTCTAGTCTCATTCCATGAACTTTTTAAAAATACTTCAGTTTATTCAACAACACAATTAGAAATGTTTTCGTTGGACCTATGGGTTAGTGGTATAGATCTTTCTGTGGTACTGGAACCAGATATTAAGACCATCTGTAAACCAAAACAACAGTATAAACCTTACGAATTACAACAGATTTGCAATGAATTTTTATTAGATACGTATTCAGATTTTTATAAATTATACACAGATGGTTCGAAAAACGATGATGGCAGTAGTGGTTTGGCACTTTATGATCCTCAAACAAATAGCTCCATCCAATTGATGATTAACGCGAAAATTTTGATATAAGGCCGTGTTTACACTAAGCTGCTTGGTTTCCACATCCGGTGATTGATATGAGGTGGTAGGAAGGGTAGGTTCTATGTTGGAAATTGGTTTTTTCGGACCCTGCCACCATAACGAATGACTTGCTAACTTCCATGACGTCAGAATCCAAATAGCACAATCTGCAGTATTCTCTTCTGACCTCACATGACGCAACATGAGGATGGAATGACATGACACTAATGATTTTGATAATTGTGTTAGCTACCAACTGCTTCCACTGCTTCATATCTTCGTCATCGTTCATCGTCTTTGATCCATCCTAAAACTATCACGGAGTCTGGCCAGGCATAAATCTCTACATACTGATTTTATAAAGACTCCATGACTTCTTTATAAGTTGTGATAGCAGTAGCGCACCACATAGCTCTAGTCGTGGTAATGATACCTTTTTTGCCAGAAGTGCTAACTTAGTTTTTCTACAGCGAGCGTTTTTTTCAGATTCATTCAGATTCATTTATTTATTTTGTGAAACATAGGTGATTACAGGTGTTTTCGAAATAAATGTCTATTGTACAAACCATGTCCCGCCGATAGGCATACAAAATTAGGTTAATATGAGCAATGTCAAAGTTACACAAGGATGTCAAATTATACAATTGTCATATTATTATAGGGAAAATGTCATGAAAATAGGAAAAGATAAAAATACATAGCGTCAAAAGATTGCAAAACACAAACACAAAAATACAGTTAATATTGATCAAAATTTGTCATCCAGATACTCCTTGATTGAATAATATACCTTGTCATTTAGTAGCTTAAAAAGATTACTTTTGAATTCATTATAGGTAGTTCTTACTATTTCTAATATGACAAGGTAATTTGTTATACAATTTTGGTGCCATTGCATAGACACTTTTATAAGCAAAAGCAGTTCTGGTGGTTATTGTTTTTAACTTATCTGAGCGACGTTGACTTTCAACATGATTAAACAAATGTACATTGGTTTTTACAAACATCAAAACCTCATAGATATACAGCGACGGTACTGTCAGAATATTTAAATCCTTAAAGTGTGGCTTACATGTATCTGTTGTTTTTAATTTGCAGATGGCTCGGATGCATCTTTTTTGTGCCAAAAGTACGGAGGATATATTTGTAGCATTACCCCAAAATATGAGTCCATACCTTAATGTGGAGGCTACATACCCATGGTATGCCGTTAGAAGGGCATTTTTGTTTGCAACTTTACCTAACATATAAAGGGCATAGGAAAACCGGTAAAGTCTCAAACAAACATTATCAATTTGAGTTTTCCATGTCATATCATTGTCAATGTGTAATCCTAAAAACTTTGTAGTGTTCGTTTCTAGTACTGTGTCTCCTTTGTATCCGATTTGGTATTGTGTTGGTTCTCTTTGTCGAAGTTTAAAGTCCATGATTTTAGTTTTGGATAAATTAATTTTAAGATTGTTGTCATTTAACCATTCTATGATTGACACCAGGTCGGTGATTATATCTGATTCAATTTCTTTCAAGTTACCCTTGTCGAAAACAATAGTGCTATCGTCCGCAAATAAGCACATCTGATGACTAGTAACATTGGGGAAATCATTTATATAGCAGATAAAAAATAATGGACCTAACACAGTCCCCTGTGGAACACCACACGAAATTGTTCTCGTACTTGAGGAGTATATTGTTTCAGTTTTTGACTTAATGTTGACTTGGCTAATCTGAGTACACTGTTTTCTACCTTCTAAATACGATTGTATGAGGTCCAGCACATTACCTCTAATGCCGTAGCTATAAAGCTTTTTTAATAGTAATTTATGGTCAACATAATCAAAAGCGCGCGTCATGTCCATGTACATTGCTACAACCGGCTTATATGTACTCGCCCTTATTGACTTTTGCTACTACATACACAAGACATGCGTATGCTTTGTCGGAAGCGTCACAAAATCCATGAATTTGATATGATTGATTTGTGTTACCGAGATAACGTGGTATGATAAATTGATCTATGATGCTGAAATCATTCTTAAGCTGAATCCAATCATCTTGAACGTTTTGTGAAACTTTTTCGTTCATGCATCATGCATTTTGAAAAAGCAATTTTGGTCTAATAGATTATGGTGACAGCCAGCCTAAGGTGTCAAATTGTGTCAAATAGTTTTGGAAAGCAGTTGCCTCTTTGTGACGCGTTTATCATGTTGCTGTAATTGGATTTTGGAAGGTAAAGCTATCCGATGATGGGTTCCACCTCAATCTAAGTATTTTTCTTGTTTATGAACATTTGAAGTCTAAGGATTATTGAGTTGGTCAGGTGATAGTTCTACCAGTAGATGCGGTACGTTGCAGGACCATTTTCAGTGGTTCATATCAGCACCCTTCAGCATCTCAATGAGCTGATGCTGAAGCTCCCTGACTTGATGAATGGTATTTGCTCCACTAAACAGATCGTCCATATAGAATAACTGATTTAATGCTGACGCAGCTAGTGAATTCTTGCTGGCTTCATCTATCAGACGAGAGTGGCCAGGTGGCCCTACCTATTTAGAGACTCTTGGTAGAGTAGTTCCCACTTTCGAAGATTTGATTCGTCTGGTGTACGGGGACATCAGTCGAATACCAAGAGAATTCTTGGGCGTGTTTCCATTTTAAGGCCGAAAATCATCAAGCTGCAGCAATCACAGTATTCTCTCGCAAATTGAAGGGAGTTTTTAAGCCGGGTATTTAAATTTTTTGAGCACGACAATAATTGTACTTTGTAGGTATTTTAGTAAAATTGTCGCTTTGATAGAATATAATCGATGTATGTACTACGTACTTCGCGTAATGCTAGGTGCGGGCTAGTCCAGAAGATACCTAGTGTCTGTAAATAGCTGTTCTAGTAAATACGTCTCATGTCTATCAGACAACACGCACATCACTTGTTTTTTTAATTTCCAATCTCAAGATTAATTATGTAGCGTATCTTCAACTAATTTCACAATCAATAATTATTCTGCACCATAACCGAACGATACATTGACATTTTTTCATTACTATTTCGCACGGCATAGATAACAGTATACAGTACTTACCAAGTTTAAAAAAATGGTATCTAAGATTTCGTATTTAATTATTTTCGGAATAATAATCTTTACAAACGGGAAGCCTGCTAACAGACAAGATTCTTATTATGACGAACCTCAATATGAGCTCAAGACGTTGACGGAGGAGTTTATAAAACAAGGTAAATACGATTTAAATCACCATGAAGATCGCGAAAACCATGAAGATTTAACAAAAAATGGCATATACTGAACTGGAAATAGATGCGGTAGAAGTAGACCTGATGAGGAACAGAATCAAGACGCCAAAATTATAATGTTGACGAAAAAGTGGTGGCGGATGTGGATAAACTCTTTGGAATTATGCTTACGAGATTTAAACAAAACCAGGATGGTCTAAGAAGAGGAGTACTTCAAATTATTGAAACCCATTTCGAACCAGGAAAACCAAGTATTGCACCGAAACCTCCAAAAAGGGATGAAAACCAGTTAACAACAAAAAGACCAAGAAGACGTAAGATGCCTGTGTATCATTCAATTACTTCATACGCATTTATTGGTAGTTTATTGGTGTATTCGGATGATTCGGATGACGGTCTCATCCGAATCATCCGAATACACCAAAAAACGTTTTTTAAAAATCAAGCAAATAAAACCAATAAATGCGTATGAAGTAATTGAATGATACACAGGCCGGCTTGCCACAAACTTAGACCAAATAAAAAATCAAGAACTTGTGCTGTCAACAGTGATTATTTGGTCTGAGGCCACAAACTAAACTTTATTTTTCTTTTTAACCGACTTCCCAAAAAGGAGGAGGTTCTCAATTCGGCCGGTATGTTTTTTTTTTCTATGTTTGTACATCGATTACCTCGCGGTTAATGCACCGATTCGCGTGATTCTTTTTTTGTTCGACGCGAAATAGCTGCCAGGTGGTCCCATAAAAATTTCTTTCAGTTTGGTTTAGTAGTTTTTATTTTATAAGCATTATTGTTATTTGGACGATGTCATTTTGACGATACTTTGTATATTAGTATGTCGATAACTTTAACATTTCGGGCATTGCGTAAATAGAAGCGAGTGCAATTAATGGATCCATAACTTTAAGGGTCGGGCCACACCTGCCGAGCGTTCCGCGACGGAACGTTCGGTTGTCTACGCTCCTAATGTTTTTCAAGTTACCTATGCTTAGCGCCACACCTGCCGAACGTTCCGCGGCGGAAAGCACCGTCGCGTCAAATTTCTATGGACGTAACGTTCGGCTGATGTGTCATAAGTAACTTGAAAAACATTAGGAGCGTATTCAACCGAGCGTTCCGCCGCGGAACGTTCGGCAGGTGTGGCCCGACCCTTAAAGTTATGGATCCATTAATTGCACTCGCTTCTATTTACGCAATGCCAGATTGTAGTACCATTTTAGTTTGTTGAGTTAAAATGGAATTGATATTCTGCACGAAATAGTTTATTTTTGCCTTTTTCAGTGTCTGTAAATGTAAATACAGAATCACTGCCTTTACTAGTAGAAGCCATTATATGTATAATATATTTCACCAAACCGAAGACACGAAAATAAAGAATACCTATAGGTAATTGCACGGGGTAATTGTTGTCATTTACAAATAATGAAATGTCACATAATTGATGGAAAAACAAGTGACGGCATATGCTATTCTATGAAGCCAGCATTTTCTGCCTAGATCCTATCTACTCTTACAGATTCAAAGGAGGTAACAATCGAAACAAAAATAAACCTCAGAATCAGAATACTCAATTACTATATTTACTATATTTTAATGATGTAAATAGGAACCTGGCAGGCGGCTTTTCTTTTTGTAAGACTACAAGTAAGTTATATGAATTCAAAACGCATGTTTTCATCGACTGTACATGGACTTGACCAATAGCGTATTTGGCATATTTCATAATTGGACAAACAGACGATTTGACGATGTAGCTTTAACCAATATCTGACTTGACCAATGCGTGTAACCCCAGAAGACCCTGTAGTAGTGTTGCCCAAATGCAAGTCCAAGACGAGACTTAGCTAGTCTTGGTCTTGGTCTTGCGTCAATACACCTGGTCTTGGTCTTGGTATTGCGCTCTCAGTCTTGGTCTTGGTCTTAGCCTTGCAGCAAGAGTCTCGCAAGTCTTGCAATTACATATTAGCCTATTGCTATTTATTAAAGATCTTCAAGGTCATTTCATTTTATCCTCCTTTGCCAACCCTACCAAAATAGGTAACCATTTTGTATGCCTCTGTCCGTACTCTGTGGCGGGCGGCGCGCGGTGGCAATCAAACAGTGTCAAATGCTGTGATACACTTGTCGCAGTCTTTGATTAAGCAGTGTCTTTGTCGGTAAAATATCAAATAAGTAGGTACATAAACACTGACCGACCAATGGTTTATTCGCGTAACGTAATTTAGAGATAGACCATACCATAATACCTCGTTAACATTCAGCCATTGCCATTCGTGTTGCCGGAAATATTTCCCTAAATATTGATGTGGCAACGTCAAGGGAAATGTGTGTTTACATTGCCGCTTCACATGTCTTTCAAAGATTCAACACAAACACTCATTCCCATTCGCGTTACCGGCCAAAAAACCGCCAATTTGGACCCGCCCAAATCTCAGTTTGACTTAACTGCGAGACGCAAGAGTCTCTTCTTCAATCTTGCAGGGTCAGTCTTGGTCTTGGTCTTGCTAAAATAAGTCGGTCTTGGTCTTGGTCTTGGTCTTGCGAAAATGCAAGAACAAGACCAAGACCGATTTTGGGCAACACTACCCTGTAGCGCCCAATTTTAGTTCCGGACAAATTTCGGCTAATATATGGGGATGGATGTCAGCGGTGTATCAGTTACAACACTGCTTATTCAGTTATTCCTTATTTTTAGTTAAGATTGCAGGCTAATAATAAATCTCAATCGACATATTTTCACAGAAGTGATTGTTTGTTTTATTGAAATATATTTAACTCTAGCATGCAAAATTCGTTTGATTTCTGTGAACACAGGTGTATACCTGTGTGCACCAGTGATTTAAGTAGCACGGCGAGTTTTACTCGTTCCTAAGTCAATAGTAAAATTACAATATAAAAAAAATTATAGGATAGTAGTATCCTACTTCTTGATCGGATCGGATCTTGTGCGTATTATATTTAAAAACAATATATAATACGCACAAGATCTCAAAGGAACAATAATATGAACAGATTTGTTGTGCTCAATTGTAATAACTATTATGGTCGAAGATGTAGAAAATTTTTAGTTCCAACTATTTTTAATAACCTTCCAGTCGATATAGATAGCTCTATCACAAAAACCTCTTTTAAAAATAAAATACAAAAGTACCTCCTAAATCTGTTTTGTCAAGGGCTCAATGTAGTGAATATTTAAAAAGCTTGTTTGTTTGTATCATTTAGATAAGAATTGCATGATTAGTTTAGCGTAACTATAGGTGAAAAAGTGTAATAACAATAACTATTTTATTTTATATGTGTTAAAACAGGAGCTACGTCTGCCAACAAACTGCTGTGCAGTTTGGCGGAAGTAATGATTGTATGTAAAAAACTGTATCTGCGAATAAACACTTTTTCATTTTTTTTTTTTTTTTACTGTATAATAGTACATTATGATACGAGTGTGCTGTATTGGTCATTACCCATGAGGCGGTATTATTCGCGCGAGCCAAAGGCGAGCGCGATAATTTAGCCGAGTGGGTAATGGTAGGTAGGTACCTATATTTTTTTTTAGATTAATAACGCAGTTTGTGTAGATGTAGGAATGAGTTCCGACGCGAAAGACGTGCTTAAAAAGTGACGAACAGTATCTCTATTACAGTCCATCGTCAATTTATCACAACTTGTTCGCAACTATTTACAGGACAATATAACCTCAAAACTGCTCATTCTTAAAATGTCTCTTTCTCATAATGTCTCTTTCGCAAAATGTCGCTTTCGCAAAATGTCGCGATAGAACATAGTTTTTTTTTTTTGTTAAAAAAATTTATTAAAGTAAAGTATACTAATCACAATAAATAATAAAATTAAAATATTTTATATAGAGACAATGAAGGTTAGTTTTAGTTATAGTGTTAGTTTAAAATGACTTCATTTTGTTACTTAAAGGAGAGTTTTTTTTGGGCCTCCTGTCTATTAGTAGTTTTATACTTTAAAAAAGTAACCAAATTATTTTTATTTTTTTATTCATAACCAAGAAGACAAAAAAAATGCATCGAAACAGTCCTGTTGTATAGGAATTTGTAATTATTTTCCCCGAGTCGGATATAAGTTTCATTGCAAAAGTTGTTTAAGTATGACGTGCAGAATCACCCAGGATTGAGATGATTTTATTCACCTGATTTTAATCAGTCATTCTTCAAGGGGTGATTCCAGGGTTGATAAAAATCATGACTTTTCATTAAATAGAAAATAATCAAATTTAATTTGATTTAAATCAGATTTTACACGACTCATAATGCGAAGCATTAGAGTGTGCTCGACAATCGAAAAAAAAAATTTGCCCCATTTCTGCAACTGTTTTTATTGTTACACTCCTGCTACCTACAGAACCTACTAAATTTATATACCATTGTATAGATGATTAATACTGTACTTTTTAACAATTGACTTAATGCAGCAGAAATGAAAAAACATCAAAATAGTTGAAAAAAAATCCAGTCCGTCAATTTATGAAACTGGAAAACATTGTAGCTTGCGATAAAATCAATTAATTGAATCAATTTTTTTTTATACGTTCGTTTCAGCCATAGAAGGAACCCTATTGAAAATGGCTCTTTTATTCAAACTAGTTTAATTATAATTAATAAAATACTAACCAAAATATAATATCTATATCTAAATATTTCCAACTTTGACTTGACGTCGTTGCCTAGCAACCCACAACGTAAATATCTAAATAAATAGTTTTTGACATTACTTAGAAATTTTAACCATATTGATGGGTAAAACAGCAGTCAAAACATACTTCATGAAAAGTGATACTTAAATTGTAATTTTTTGTTAGAAACTATGTTATGAATTTCTTTTTCGTTTATGAATGAGTGTTAGACGTGCACTTTTGGATTTTCCAAACTATTTTTATTTATTTACTTATTCCAATCTTCTTCCACAAAGCGAACAGATACAGGATGAAACTCAGAATTTACTTAAAAGAGAATTCTTTTAAGTACCAAAATGAGGACATTTATGATTTGTTTCCTCTATAACTATAATAAACGTTTTTTTTTTTAACTATAATACATTTAAGTAACTCTAAAGTAAATTTAATCAATAAAATTAAGTCATTGTGATTAGTTTACTTTACATTAATAAATGTTTTTTTTAACAAAAAAAATTCTATGTTCTATCGCGACATTTTGCGAAAGCGACATTTCGCGAAAGAGACATTTTACGACCAGTAGACATTTTGCGAAAGCGACATTTTGCGAATGAGCCCTCAAAACATGATTGTGTTGACTGACAGTAACGTGCGCGGTGTGCGCGGTTGTTTCATTTTCAAGGGTGTAAGAGATGGACATGAAGTCATTGAATGATACACAGACTGGCTTGCCACAAACTAAACTTTATTTTCCTTTTCAATATAGTGCGGTATGCACAACAGCCCACTTAAAGAAGCTTAACTAGTATTGTACACTTTTACAGATTCGATACCCCCACTTAATTAACTCTCAAATGTTATGATTTCATGAAATTGTCATTCAATAGGGTAATTTGAACTTAGAAAAATGTGTTGATGATTTTAATGAGTATAATTCTGTATTTAACAAATCAATTAAATTTATTCGTAAATGCAGGTTTCAATACAATAGTATGTTATAGTAAGATGGTCAGTTCCATACTTTTAACTCGAGAGCATACAAATGTTAATAGAGTAAGTGGTGTCGAAACAACAGACACATTTAAAATTAAATAACTGAATTACTTACATACTAACACACAATTCCTTAAGTACTTCGTAACACATAATTACCAAAGTCAAAACAATAATAATCTAAATATGTTGTAATAAGCCAAATGTCAGTGATGTCCTCTATAAACTCAGTCTTAGTAACATTTATGAATTAAAAATTGTTTCAGTTTCTTTTTAAACATATTATTGATAAGATATACACACATCAAAAGTGTCTAGGGATCAAGCATTTTTATGCGGATTTCTTGAGATTGAGATGTGGCTTTGTAATAAATTTATGATTTTATAAATTTATATGGATCCTTTTTGGTGCATTTCATAATTTGAATCAGGAACTGTGAATCAAATTCGAGTAAAAGATGAAAATCAGCTGTCAATATTTTCCCTATAAAAACATACAACGCATTGAAGACATTATTAGTGCTACTGTTTCCCTACTACTGATTAAAACCAACGTTATTATGGAGCAGCGACGTCATTTAAGCAGGGAAGAAATGCTCAGAGCCGTGGGAATGATAGAAGCTGGTTCCCGGCAACGTACTGTGGCTTTAGCTCTGAATACAAGTCAGAGTGTTATCAGTCGACTTTGGACACGTTACCGAAGCACTGGTACCGTGGCTGAGCGCCATGGAGGACGGTATCGCTGCACCACACGGAGACAAGACCGATACATTCAAATCTTAGCTCGAAGAGCTCCAACAATAACCGCCATGATGTTAGCCGTGAGGCTTCATCACTCTTCAGGGAACTTAATTAGCGACCAAACAGTCAGAAACCGCTTGCATGAAGTGAACCTTCATTCCCGAAGACCGCTACGGGTACCACCTATAGCAATGCACAATCGTAGGATTCGATATCAATGGGCTCTTGAACACAGAAATTGGGCAGAAGAACAATGGCGTTTCGTGTGCTTTTCTGATGAGTCTCGTTTTGGTATGAGACCGGATACAAGACGTATACGACACTGGAGAACCCCTGGACGCCAACAGCGATTAAAATCCTGCCAGGAAGTCCATCCTTATAGTGGTGGAACCATCATGGTATGGGCGGGTATTTGGATCGGCGGAAGAACTGAGTTGATTTGGATCAGAGGCAACCTCAACGCTCAAATTTATGCTGAGACGATTGTATCAGACGTCATCGTTCCTCTACAAGTGCAAATCGGTCCCTTATTTCAGTTAATGCATGATAATGCACGACCGCACACCGCAAGAGTTGTAAGACAGACTCTCGCCGCAGCTAACATCAATGTCCTGCCCTGGCCTGCTCAGTCGCCAGACTTGAACCCGATTGAGCATGCATGGGATATGCTACAGAGAAGAGCTCTGCCGAATATGGAGGGTATCCAGTCGCAAGAAGACCTTTTTTTGTTGTTGCAACGAACATGGGCGGCCATTCCACAGCGTGATTTGGATGAACTCATTTTGAGTATGCCAAACCGATGTTCTTGTGTTGTTAGTGTTCGCGGTAGAAACACGGATTATTAATTGTTTAAGTTACCCAATAAAATTTTAAAGAAAACTGTTATTTCAGTCTTTTTTTCGAACTTTAATGTTAGTGGTTCAAATGTCAAAAATCCCTTTATTAGGAAAATGGCAAATTTCTTTATTAATGCAAAGGTGACTTGGTTTATCGTTACTGTGACAAACGAAAACACTTTATTTGATGAATCCTTAAAGAAAATTTTAATTAATATCAATCAGGAGAAAAGTTATTGCAAAAATATATGTTGATCCCTAGACACTTTTGATGTGTGTATTATTGATATATACAGGGTGTGGCGTAAATAATGGATAACCCTGAAACTGTCGGTTGGCCAGATTATTATCTATCATTTACCCCACTTATATCGCCATATGCCCATGGATGACCAAATTATTGATATTTAAGATATTTTAAATAAAAATCGTACTTACTCTTACAAAATCAGCTGCCATTTCTACAATTGGTGACTTGTTCTCGTTTTGTTTTTTGTATGTTACTCCTGAATATTTGTATTATCAGACCAGTATCAAGTTTTTTTATTACAATCTAAGATAACATTGCAAAAATTACTTATTCTTAAATTTTAACATTTTTTCTACGGAATTATGCAACTTTGGGGCCCTGTATCGAAAAAAAAGTGTGCTACACTGTGGTTGCCCATTATTTTCAAAAATTGCCTATTTAATGCAGATTCTAAAATGGTACAACAATAACCAGTATCTTGATATAGTACAAAGTTATTGCTATTCGAATCCTAAAGGAGAATTTTCATACAATTTTGATTTTTTAAATTAAGTTACTTTATCACTGCTTTAACTAATTTTAGACTTAAAGAGAATGAGAATTTACTTAAAATTTTATCATTATGGGTTTGTTGACACAATAAAACACATTAGTAATTAATTAAATTTATTGAAAAAAAATTATACAAAATGTTCGAAGTGGGCTCCTTCAGCTGCTATGCACGCTCTACACCTTCTTATAAAGGACCGTTTCAATCGGCGCGCAAATCCTGACGACGATATTTCGTCAGCAGCCGAACGTATGCGTTGTCGCAGCTGTTCAACTGAAGTGATTTCTTCTTTATAAACCATCTCCTTTAAGCAGCCCCAGTAAAAAAAGTCCAATGGGTTTAAATCTGGCGAGCGAGGTGGCCACAGTATTGGCCCTAGACGTCCTATCCACCTCTCTGGATAGGTTTCGTTAAGATGCTCTCGTACTCTTACCGCATAATGTGCGGGGCATCCGTCGTTTTGAAGCCACATGGTTTCGCGCACTTCGGGGGGTACGTCCTCCAACAACACAGGCAAATCATTTTGTAAAAAATTCAAATAAGTTTCTCCAGTCAGCGTCGGTGGTAGTTCAAATGGTCCAACAATTTGACCGTTTATGATACCAGTCCATAAATTAATTTTGAACTGGTGTTGTGATCGATCTTGTCTTATTAAAATCGGATTTTCCAGTTGCCAGTTATGCAGGTTGTGTAAATTTAAACTTAGTTGTTATTTTCAAAATGAAGACCCATATCAATTCAAACAGCAATAACTTTGTACTATACCAAGATACTGGTTATTGTTGTACCATTTTAGAATCTGCATTAAATAGGCAATTTTTAAAAATAATGGGCCACCGCAGTGTAGTACATTTTTTTTTCGATACAGGGCCCCAAATTTGCATAATTCCGTAGAAAAAATGTTAAAATTTAAGAATAAGTAATTTTTGCAATGTTATCTTAGATTGTAATGAAAAAATTTGATACGGGTCGAATAATACAAATATTCAGGAGTGATATACAAAAAACAAAACGAGAACAAGTCACCAATTGTAGAAATGGCAGCTGATTTTGTAAATGTAAGTACGATTTTTATTTAAAATATCAAAAATATCAATAATTTGGTCATCCATGGGCATATGGCGATATAAGTGGGGTAAATGATAGATAATAATCTGGCCGATCGACAGTTTCAGGGTTATCCATTATTTACGCCACACCCTGTATAGAGTTCCTATGGCCACCTTCTGGCTCCATTATCAGAAACCTGAACACTACCATTCATTCTTAGATCGGGCCCCAAACTAATCTTATCTCTGTAGCTGATAAGAAGTAGGAATCACACGTAACTTCGGCCGAATCTTCGTATTTAGGGTTTTGACCTGCAGGAAACAAACCATGAACGATAGCTTGTAGTTTTAGCGTTCGAAAATATTTTAGGCTACCAACGCCACCAACGCACTTTGAATTGACGGCGATGACAAAATTTTTTCCTATCAAAAAAATATGACATCAATACGTTAAATAAATTGAAAAACTGGCCAAGTGCGTGGACCACGCACAAATAAGGGGTCCGTAGTTGGAATGTATAATTATCCCAAGTACAAACTTTAACATTGTAGTTAAAAAAGATGTTCTCCCATACATTCCAACCGCAAATGTAAGTTAGTTGATTATTACTCGTTAACTTGTAAAGCATAAATTAGCTGTGCTAGTTTTCATTTTAATTTCGCAAATGTATCCATGAATCGAAAAAACGTTTTCACACACACACACGCTACCCCATAAAAAAGGACAAACGAGAAAAAAAAAATTATACGTTTATGGAGGGGAGGTACCCTAAAAAACAATCATGATTTTATTTTACGACTTTGTCGGCGTGATTGATAGTATAGACCTATACCAAATTACAGCTTTCGAGTACTAAGATTCTCTGAGCTAAGCCGCTGATAGACACGCAGACGGACATGGCAAAACGAAATCAATTAATTGTGTATACAGAACCCTAAAAACCAGAAAAATTATGAGTAAAAAATTTGTAGGCCAGCTAGAAAAATTAACAAATAGGTTTGAATAAATAGCGAGCAATTTACTGCATTTGAGGAGGTATTCTGCTCATCATGCCGAAGATCCTCATCAGATCTGTACCAATTTTTTTTGAGACCATCTTAAAGTTACTATCTTTCAAATGAAAAAAGAACCATCGAAATCAGATCTCATTAGGCGGAGATATCCAGTTGACCCCCTTTTTTGCCCCATTTTGGAGGAAATACCCCTCCAATCAAAAATCCCCGACGACAAAAAATTCATAATACCTGTATGCCAAGTTTCATCCAGATCGGTTGTAAAATACGACCTGTACAGGAGTACGTACAAACTGACACACGAAAGAAAATTTTGCCAGTTGATGCAGAGACGCTTCGCTCGCTACGCTCGCTCGGTCAATTAGTGCTAAAAAAATTAAAATACTCGGTTTAAAAACTAGCGTGATTTAATGTTTCTCCGATACAGGACGCGATCCATTTCCATTGCGTTCGTATATTGAAGTATGACATAGCGTACGGCTATCGAGTATTCACCTATTCCAGTCTGTTCATATTATGCAAAAATAAACGGAATTATATGCACATAAAAGGAGAACATTCACAGTCAAAATGAATGATGTCCATAAAAGAATGCTTAGTTGTTTAGTTCAGAAAATCTTAGTTGGCTATAGTATAAAAATAAAATTGGTTTCTCATAAGGTTAGTTTATGTAATTTGACAAGAGAGAGACTTTTTGTCTCGCAGTCGATACGCGGTGGGGAGGACTGGTTACAGTACGATTAGGGCATGCAATATTCGTCTGATTTTAGTATTCGAGTTTTTCGAATATTTTGTGTTTCGGATAATTTATTATTAAAACATCAAGTATTTTAATTAGTTTTTATTTTAATTATAAACTTCATTCAAACAACACAAATTAAGGAAAAAAATACCATATTTATTTTTTTATTTAAGTAGAAAGATCGAAGGAAACTGAGCGCTTCTAACGTATCGTCGTTAAAAGAACAACGTAAATGGTTACAAAAAAACTTGTTCGCTGAAAATACGCGTTCGGGCTCTACACTGGTTGCGGAGATGGAAAGTAGAAATTTGTACGCCTGTGACAAATTAACTGGTTTAGGACCCCCACGATCAAACTGTGTGGTTGTGCCAATTCTACACGCAAAAATGTTTTTATTACATTTATTCAAAAAGACGTAGTTTAATCCTCGTAAACAGGGACCAAAATAGCTTTTTAATCCCTAGGGACTAAAAGTGATTTGAATTTGGAATGTACTATATTGTTAGTAAAAGTTCTAGTCACCAAAGAGATCAATCACGAACATTGTATGAATAAGTAACAGGCTTTTTTTTTTGGGTGGGAAATCATCAAATGACTTCTCCCGCTCTGGGCGGAGCGGAAGGGCGTGTCAGACTTTTACTGACTAAAACCCACCCGTGTTCCTTCCCTTGCCTAGACCGGAGCCACGGTTTCCCCTAAGGACTTATCCGCAACCCCAGTGGTAGGCATCGGCCCTAACGGACCCCTTCAGCTTCGCTGACAACTCTTTGAGGCGCGCGTGGAACACTACGCACCGTCGACCCGGGCTTGGTCCTGATCGGACGGAGAGCTACCCATCACTCTCCGTCCGCAAGCCCGCGCCTACGGTGGCCGGAAATCGGAGATTGATTCCCGACGCCCGGGGCGTCTACTACCGCGGCGGCTAGGGGCTCGAGGAAGCGACCTTAGTCTCTGCCTCTCGCGCCCCGCCTCCTCCTTCACGAGCATTACTGCTTCGCAGAAGGAGGTGACAGCCTGCCATGCCCTCTCACTCCGCACCATGGCCTGGACCAGGGCCGGACGTGAGAGGTCACTGCCGCCGAATAAGTAACAGGCTGGCAAGAGAGAGAGAAAGTGTGAAAATTAAAATTAAAATCCAAGATGGGATGCGAAAATTTTAAAATTTTTCGGCATGGGTAGTGGCATCGTTTTCATAGTTTTTGAGGGTGGTAAAGCCGATACTGAGGTCAAAATGTAAATCCAAGATGTCGGCCGTTTTTCTTTGTCATAAAATTTTTGTTTTGGGTTAAAATCATACGTGAGTAGGAAATTCGTTTATTTTCTCATAGAGGGTTATAAAAGTAGAGTTCACCTCGGGAGCAACACTATTTTAAGCTCGAGTGATGTACTTTGAATCCCTCGCTGCGCTCAGGATTCTACTTACTACTCTAGAATCCTTCGCTCCGCTTTGGATTCAAAGAAACACTCTCGCCTTAAAAATTGTTGTTTGCTCCCTTGGCAAACAATCTACTATTCTAGATCTTCGTTGGTAACCAGTCGGCTAGTAGAAATGGTAGCTCTATTTTGTAAAGATTCTTGAACCTTTTCTTTCAATTGCTCTTTGATAGATTTTGTCAAGTTCTCGTTATTTGCATTTTGCTGCTGTCTGCTTATTTCGCTCAAAATTACATCATCCTCCTCATCATCAGTGTTTTTTTGGTTTAAGTCATCGCAAAGAAAGAAGCCATAAGAATTAAAAAAACAACCATTCAAACAAATAACAAGATTCGTAAAATTCGTAAAACTGGAATACTTAGTCTTCTTGTATTCGAATAGTAAAAAAGGCGAATACTCGAATAAAACGAATACTCGAATACTCGAATAGCATGCCCTAAGTACGATATTCCCACCGTGCGGTTGGAATATCGTACTGAGAAGTAAATCTGAAGTCAATCTGAATTGAAGTAGGTAAATACTTCATAGGTAATCGGAACAGGTAGGTATTTGGACTAAGTATTTTTCGATACTACTACGGTCACCCCTATCATCTGATAATTATTTATCTGCAAACAAAATTGGTTACTACGTTGATTTTGAGAACTCACTCAAATACCTACATATTATGTCAAAAATATTTCGCTGTTTTGATTAATTTGGCAATATTACTGAATGGAAATAAGAAATGTGGCTAACTAAGTACCTACCTAGAATATGAATAATATATTGCAATAATGAATTGCAAAACTATAACACTGAATTTGATGATGTAACCGTTTTAGGTGATAAATGGCATTTGGAAAGTTTCCAAACACATTTTTTACATCTAAAACAAAATATTATTCGGTATTAATATATATTGCATTTCATAATCCATATTCTAGGTAAGCTTAGTTAGCCACATTTCGCTTTTCCATACAGTAATATTGTCAAATTAATCATATCAGGTAAATATTTGACAGCTATTTGCGGCGTTGCCCACTTTCAGAATAAAAGCTCTTAATCAACCGGGGAATACCTGGTTAAGTGCAGTTTCATACACTATTTTATCGAAACTCATGCAATTTCATCGAAAACACAATAAATAATATCGTAATTATGACATTCTAACGCGGAGGTACGCGCCACAGTACCAGATCAAGTAGCGCCACCGCAACCGATCAGGGGGCCAAGGGGCCAAGTCTACTAATTTACAAACGTCACAATGGCCTCTCGATGGTGAGTTTTTGACAGATTTGCCATACAAAATCTGTCAAAAACTAACCATCGAGAGACCATTGTGACGTTAGTAAATTAGTAGACTTGCCCCCCTGCCGAGTTGTGATGTGGGCGGTAAGGACCACCACAGATTATATTATAGGTAGAAACAGCGGTTGGGCGAGTCTAATATGCACATTTTTCAATAATTTTGGACTTGACCAACAAATAAAATGGTTTTTATTGCTTCAATTAAGTTTGTTATATCTATATTAATTTAGGGAATAAACATTATTATTACTTATTATTCCACTATAATCATCATCATCATCATCAGCCTATTAATGTTCCCACTGCTGGGACACAGGCTTCCTCTCTGTAAGAGGGAGTTCCACTATAATATCTCTATTCAATTGCGTGATTAAATTAGTTTATTCGTCGTACTGTACCTCACAGAGCAATATATATTACTGGCTGTACCTGCTTAAAAAGAAAAAAATGGAAATACAGGGTGAATTTTTGAGATAGGGCAGTAAGGACAGCTACCTTAACCACTATAGTTACTATGAAAATCACATAGCATTAGAGCAATGGAGCAATGTCCTTGCTGTTGAGTTTTGAAGACTTCTATGAACGACTCTTGACAGTGACAGATCCAGCTCGCTGTAACCATAGATTCTCCCGAATTCCTGCCATAGTGAAAGATGAGAGGTAACAATGAAGGAATGGAGGTACGTGTTTATTCTGACGTATTCCACATTGGGCACCTACTTAAACGACACCTGAGCAAATGGCACCTGAGGTATTCCATATACGGCACCTATCGATATTTTTCGCAGGTGCCATTTGTGGAATACTTTGTTATTTAAAATTTTATTCCACATAGGGCACCTACGGATCAGTACGTACTAGTGTTGGGACGTTTTCAAAATCAAAAATTCGATTAAAATCAGTGGAGAGTTTAATAACATGATAAAAAAATTACTTCTTTGTTTTTAGTCATTTTAATGTCACAATCGGTTTTCTTAATCACATGTACTTATTGCAAAATCAGCCTCGAGTACCAATAGAATTTAGAAACAAATATTTTTTAGGTTTATTTAAGATTATTTATCTTCTTAGTAAACTTGGTCATCATGTGTTTTATTATTATGACATAATCAATAATTGACACTTCTATTCTAAAATCAGTTCTGAGTTATTTTTTATGTAATATATACGGGATCCCCCCGTTTTGCCTAAAGGATTTTGACAAATTTTCATTATCCAAACAAATTTTAGCAACCTTTTTTTATACCAATGCAATATTTGGAATGATTTTAGTAAGCACATTTTCATTTGGTCAAATTTTTACTTGGCAGAATATTACCAAGGATAATGTCATTAAGGCATTTGGTCTTTAATCAAATGATTTATTACAGCAAACTATCTTTAGACAATAAACATTTAGTCAATTGATTTGTTATGACAAAAAATATAAAGACAAAATTAAGATTTTTTGGTAATTATATAATTAAAAATGCGCATTTATTTTAATATAATCATTTCTATGCGATGTTATTTGCGTACTTCTTTGTAAGTTTATGTAAGGCTAAAAGCGTCTTGTTGTAATTTTTTTGTCTCGTTGTAATTTTTGTTTCCGACCAACTGTTTCTCGTAAAACAAATACACAGAAACGAATCGCTGCAAAACCGACTCCACGTAGTCTTGTCTGCCCCACCCCTAGAGTGTTATTTAAACCCGCGTAGGCGCGGAGGGGCGAGGCGGCCCGCGAGCTGAGGAGCAGGTGGTTTGAAGGCCCGCCGCCGCGGCTGAGGCTGGCCGACGAAGCCGGTCAGCAAGCCGAAGCTGCGGTGGTGAGCGTTAAAACCATCTGCGACAATAAGCTCGCGTGGAGCCGCCCAAACCCCGCAGCGCCGGAGCCGTGACAGAAACAATGCTTGCTGCATGTTGCATGCCTGCTTGCATGTTGCATGCCTGCTTGCATGTTTATTTGCATGCTGCTTGCCTGCTGCATGTTTGCTTGCACGCTGCATGCCTGCTTGCACGCTGCATGCCTGCTTGCACGCTGCATGCCTGCTTGCATGCTGCATGCTTGAAGCAAGCAAATCATGATATTGACCTGTTACTGCTCCTGAGAATCGCGGATCTTGACTTTCAGAATTTTGACCTTGACATCTAGATCAATAACATCAAGGTCAAGGACAATGCTCTTAAGGTGTCCCATGGTGTTTCCCCACCCTACTACACCCACATCGTATCGATTTTTTTTCGTAAATTGAAAACTAGCTAAATTGAGTATTTGGCTTATTTTATTTTGCGAAAAATATGTTATACCAACTGAAATATTTGATTAAATTAAAATTGGTAAAAGTACTAGTTGGTAAGCAAGTTATTGTTTAAACGTTCACTTGCCAAACATTAGGTTTGCGTTACAATTATTTGTGAAGAGTTTATTTGCTAAGTAATAATTTGGCAAATGAAATTATGCAGAAAATTGTTTGGGAAGTGATAATTTGTCAATTTCTTTTAGATGAAACAAGGGAGACCCAATATATACATTTAAAGATATAAAATACTTAAACATAGAAAACGCGTCATAATAAAAAAAAATCTAATATGACACACATTTAATAATTGGCACTTCTATTGTAAAATCAGTCTAGTTATTTCTTATGTAAGTAATATATATATTTAAATGTTAAAGTATTTTATATTTTTAAATGTTTATAGTACATAAACATTTAAAAATATAAAATACTTTAACATGGATTACGCTTCACAAGTATATTTTTTAAAGGTCAGCGCATAACTTAAATGTGGCTAAATATTGTCAATGGCTATTTTATTACAAAACGCAGATTTTCCAGACCAAGAGCAATAAAGCCACTTTTTAACGTCAAAGTATTTGTAGTTGTGTGGTGTATTATGTGAGTATGTTAAAGTGCTTTATATTTTTCATTCATCGCATTGCAATTTTTTGTATTTGGATTCCGCTTGCTTAGCTGGTGGAAGCTATTCCCTGACCCTCAAGACTCTGTGTGCCCCGACCTAGGGGTTCTTCGTACGGGCTTCTTTGCAATTCTTTGCATTTTTTTTCTTAACCTAAAAGGTATTTGTTTCTAAATTCTATCGTAAGATTGTAACTGAAAGCTGATTTTGCAACAGAAGTGCCAATTATTAAATGTGTGTCATATTAAAAAAAAACATTAAGATGACAAAGCTTACTAAGAAGAGAAATAATCCTAAATAAACCTAAAAAGATTTTGTTTCTAAATTCTATTGGTACTCGAGGCTGATTTTGCAATACATGTGATTAAGAAAACTGATTGTGATATTAAAATGACTAAAAACAAATTAAACTCTCCACTGATTATAATCGAATTTTTTATTTTGAGGTCCTATAAAAGAAATAACGTCCCAACACTAGTACGTACTGATCCGTAGGTGCCCTATGTGGAATAAAATTTTAAATAACAAATTATTCCCCAAATGGCACCGGCGAAAAATATTGATAGGTGCATATTGGAATACCTCAGGTGCCATTTGCTCAGGTGCCATTTAAGCGGGTGCCCAATGTGGAATACGTCTTTATTCTTACTATAAACCTAACACTGCCTCTTCACATAATGCGATGCGTTTTTCATAACATAATAACTGGTTTGTGTGCTTGTGTAAGGATAAATAAGGGACATATACACGAACTGATTCTGCATCTCGAGGGGTGTTAGACAGGGTGGTGTATAGCGTCACCGTGGGTCTTTAATTTGCACATGGACAGTTGTCTGACAGATTTGAAAGAGTCATTATCAAATCATTTATCCTCAATCCGCACTCACCCAGTGCGGATTGAGGATCAATGAATTGCCTATCAAATGCCTTCTCTACGTAAATGATCTAGTTCTACCTACTTGTATCGTAAGCAGAACAGTTGCAAGACATGGTGACTGTAACGGATGAAGCATATAGACCGAAAGGGATGTATATAAATGTGAATAAGACGAAGGTCATGGTGTTTGAAAAAGAAGAGGATGTATCAGTGTGTGATGTAAAAGTAAATGATAAGAGTGTGAAGCAAGTAAGTGAGTTTGTATATTTGGGGAGTATGTTTACACATGGGATTGTGACCAACCAGGTGATGGCCAGAAAGGCTCGATTTGATGCTCACTATGGGATGCTGGTGCTTGCGCTTATGTATGGAAGTGAATGTTGGGTGTAAAAGAAATGCGTTCCTTGCGAAGTACCTGTGTGACCGTGTGACTATGAATGATGGGCTGAGGAATGATGTGTTAAGGCAATGGTGTGGTTTAAAAGTATATGTAGTCACAATTTAAAGGAGTATCCTAAGATGGTTTGGTCATGTTGAAAAGAAACTGAAACAATTTTTAATTCATAAATGTTACTAAGACTGAGTTTATAGAGGACATCACTGACATTTGGCTTATTACAACATATTTAGATTATTATTGTTTTGACTTTGGTAATTATGTGTTACGAAGTACTTAAGGAATTGTGTGTTAGTATGTAAGTAATTCAGTTATTTAATTTTAAATGTGTCTGTTGTTTCGACACCACTTACTCTATTAACATTTGTATGCTCTCGAGTTAAAAGTATGGAACTGACCATCTTACTATAACATACTATTGTATTGAAACCTGCATTTACGAATAAATTTAATTGATTTGTTAAATACAGAATTATACTCATTAAAATCATCAACACATTTTTCTAAGTTCAAATTACCCTATTGAATGACAATTTCATGAAATCATAACATTTGAGAGTTAATTAAGTGGGGGTATCGAATCTGTAAAAGTGTACAACACTAGTTAAGCTTCTTTAAGTGGGCTGTTGTGCATACCGCACTATATTGAAAAGGAAAATAAAGTTTAGTTTGTGGCAAGCCAGTCTGTGTATCATTCAATGACTTCATGTCCATCTCTTACACCCTTGAAAATGAAACAACCGCGCACACCGCGCACGTTACTGTCAGTCAACACAATCATGTTTTGAGGGCTCATTCGCAAAATGTCGCTTTCGCAAAATGTCTACTGGTCGTAAAATGTCTCTTTCGCGAAATGTCGCTTTCGCAAAATGTCGCGATAGAACATAGAATTTTTTTTGTTAAAAAAAACATTTATTAATGTAAAGTAAACTAATCACAATGACTTAATTTTATTGATTAAATTTACTTTAGAGTTACTTAAATGTATTATAGTTAAAAAAAAAAACGTTTATTATAGTTATAGAGGAAACAAATCATAAATGTCCTCATTTTGGTACTTAAAAGAATTCTCTTTTAAGTAAATTCTGAGTTTCATCCTGTATCTGTTCGCTTTGTGGATAAAGATTGGAATAAGTAAATAAATAAAAATAGTTTGGAAAATCCAAAAGTGCACGTCTAACACTCATTCATAAACGAAAAAGAAATTCATAACATAGTTTCTAACAAAAAATTACAATTTAAGTATCACTTTTCATGAAGTATGTTTTGACTGCTGTTTTACCCATCAATATGGTTAAAATTTCTAACCTCGCAATCCTTATGTAATGTCAAAAACTATTTATTTAGATATTTACGTTGTGGGTTGCTAGGCAACGACGTCAAGTCAAAGTTGGAAATATTTAGATATAGATATTATATTTTGGTTAGTATTTTATTAATTATAATTAAACTAGTTTGAATAAAAGAGCCATTTTCAATAGGGTTCCTTCTATGGCTGAAACGAACGTATAAAAAAAAATTGATTCAATTATTTGATTTTATCGCAAGCTACAATGTTTTCCAGTTTCATAAATTGACGGACTGGATTTTTTTTCAACTATTTTGATGTTTTTTCATTTCTGCTGCATTAAGTCAATTGTTAAAAAGTACAGTATTAATCATCTATACAATGGTATATAAATTTAGTAGGTTCTGTAGGTAGCAGGAGTGTAACAATAAAAACAGTTGCAGAAATGGGGCAAATTTTTTTTTTCAATTGTCGAGCACACTCTAATGCTTCGCATTATGAGTCGTGTTAAATCTGATTTAAATCAAATTAAATTTGATTATTTTCTATTTAATGAAAAGTCATGATTTTTATCAACCCTGGAATCACCCCTTGAAGCATGACTGATTAAAATCAGGTGAATAAAATCATCTCAATCCTGGGTGATTCTACACGTCATACTTAAACAACTGAGTAAATAAGAGGAAATAATTAAGTAATAAAAATGTTTAATGCATGCTAAATTTAGGAGGAGAATAATAATTGCAATGCTTGTAAAAGGCTGCTAAGTCATAAGTACTAACATAATATAACACCAACTTTGTACACTTAGTTCGCAATAAACGTTTTGACTTTTGACTTTTGACTTTTAACTTTTGCAATGAAACTTATATCCGACTCGGGGAAAATAATTACAAATTCCTATACAACAGGACTGTTTCGATGCATTTTTTTTGTCTTCTTGGTTATGAATAAAAAAATAAAAATAATTTGGTTACTTTTTTAAAGTATAAAACTACTAATAGACAGGAGGCCCAAAAAAAACTCTCCTTTAAGTAACAAAATGAAGTCATTTTAAACTAACACTATAACTAAAACTAACCTTCATTGTCTCTATATAAAATATTTTAATTTTATTATTTATTGTGATTAGTATACTTTACTTTAATAAATTTTTTTAACAAAAAAAAAAACTATGTTCTATCGCGACATTTTGCGAAAGCGACATTTTGCGAAAGAGACATTATGAGAAACAGACATTTTACGAATGAGCAGTTTTGAGGTTATATTGTCCTGTAAATAGTTGCGAACAAGTTGTGATAAATTGACGATGGACTGTAATAGAGATACTGTTCGTCACTTTTTAAGCACGTCTTTCGCGTCGGAACTCATTCCTACATCTACACAAACTGCGTTATTAATCTAAAAAAAAATATAGGTACCTACCTGTGCAGGAGACAGCTTGTGTATGAAAACAAATGTTTATGTGTATGGTTTTTTGTTTGATTTTTCGAAAAAACACGAGACACGGCTTAAGATGTTTATTTGTTTTTTAGCTCATATATAGGGTTACCAAAAATATTCATTTCGCGTGGTTTATCAAGTGGTTTTCGTTTTGGTGGTTTTGCTGTATTTAGTTTTTCTGGTGTAAAATGACTTTCAATAATTTGAAGTACTCCTCTTCTTACAACAACCTGGTTTTTTTTAAATGTCGTAAGCATAATTTCAAATAGTTTATCTACATCCGCCACCACTTTATCGTCAACATTATAATTTTTGCGTTTTGATTCATTCTCTTCCCCATCAGGTCCACTTCTACCGCATGTATTTGCAGTACAGTTAATGCCTCTTTCTTTATCATCTCTATTTCTGCCGCCTCGATCTATGCTGCATCTCTTACCATTGCAGCGCAGATTTTTGTCATAATTTTCGTTGATAATGTAGTAATTATAATCTCTGTCACTGTTGCGATTATTGTCAACTCTGTTTACGCCGCAATCGTTACCATAGCAACGCAGTTCTATGTCGTTTTTTCCATCTAGTTTCAAAGTTCTATCAAGATCATTTAGGAACTTTAGAACATTTTTAGGTTTGAGATGAACATCTTCGTTTTCAAAATACACACATCAAAAGTGTCTAGGGATCAACATATATTTTTGCAATAACTTTTCTCCTGATTGATATTAATTAAAATTTTCTTTAAGGATTCATCAAATAAAGTGTTTTCGTTTGTCACAGTAACGATAAACCAAGTCACCTTTGCATTAATAAAGAAATTTGCCATTTTCCTAATAAAGGGATTTTTGACATTTGAACCACTAACATTAAAGTTCGAAAAAAAGACTGAAATAACAGTTTTCTTTAAAATTTTATTGGGTAACTTAAACAATTAATAATCCGTGTTTCTACCGCGAACACTAACAACACAAGAACATCGGTTTGGCATACTCAAAATGAGTTCATCCAAATCACGCTGTGGAATGGCCGCCCATGTTCGTTGCAACAACAAAAAAAGGTCTTCTTGCGACTGGATACCCTCCATATTCGGCAGAGCTCTTCTCTGTAGCATATCCCATGCATGCTCAATCGGGTTCAAGTCTGGCGACTGAGCAGGCCAGGGCAGGACATTGATGTTAGCTGCGGCGAGAGTCTGTCTTACAACTCTTGCGGTGTGCGGTCGTGCATTATCATGCATTAACTGAAATAAGGGACCGATTTGCACTTGTAGAGGAACGATGACGTCTGATACAATCGTCTCAGCATAAATTTGAGCGTTGAGGTTGCCTCTGATCCAAATCAACTCAGTTCTTCCGCCGATCCAAATACCCGCCCATACCATGATGGTTCCACCACTATAAGGATGGACTTCCTGGCAGGATTTTAATCGCTGTTGGCGTCCAGGGGTTCTCCAGTGTCGTATACGTCTTGTATCCGGTCTCATACCAAAACGAGACTCATCAGAAAAGCACACGAAACGCCATTGTTCTTCTGCCCAATTTCTGTGTTCAAGAGCCCATTGATATCGAATCCTACGATTGTGCATTGCTATAGGTGGTACCCGTAGCGGTCTTCGGGAATGAAGGTTCACTTCATGCAAGCGGTTTCTGACTGTTTGGTCGCTAATTAAGTTCCCTGAAGAGTGATGAAGCCTCACGGCTAACATCATGGCGGTTATTGTTGGAGCTCTTCGAGCTAAGATTTGAATGTATCGGTCTTGTCTCCGTGTGGTGCAGCGATACCGTCCTCCATGGCGCTCAGCCACGGTACCAGTGCTTCGGTAACGTGTCCAAAGTCGACTGATAACACTCTGACTTGTATTCAGAGCTAAAGCCACAGTACGTTGCCGGGAACCAGCTTCTATCATTCCCACGGCTCTGAGCATTTCTTCCCTGCTTAAATGACGTCGCTGCTCCATAATAACGTTGGTTTTAATCAGTAGTAGGGAAACAGTAGCACTAATAATGTCTTCAATGCGTTGTATGTTTTTATAGGGAAAATATTGACAGCTGATTTTCATCTTTTACTCGAATTTGATTCACAGTTCCTGATTCAAATTATGAAATGCACCAAAAAGGATCCATATAAATTTATAAAATCATAAATTTATTACAAAGCCACATCTCAATCTCAAGAAATCCGCATAAAAATGCTTGATCCCTAGACACTTTTGATGTGTGTAGTTTCTAGTGTCAATATCATCATCATCGTCCTGTCCTTGTCCCATGTAACTTCGGGGCGGTGTTGTTGTATCAGTATAGTTCCATACTAGTTCTATACATGTCCCCCATTTTTTCATACAGTCTTTTGTTTCATCATTATTTTCTTTAGTTTTTAGAGTTTCGAGTTTGTTTCTAAGGAATAAATTCAAGTTTTTTATGCTTGGTTGATTGTTGTAGTTCGAATTCTTTCCACGCACACTTTGATACGGCTTTGCGATACGGTATTCGTCATTGTAATAATGATTATTGAGTCTGCCAACATTATACGTGTTTTTTGTTAAATCTTCATGATTTTCGCGATTTTCAGGGTAATTTAACATTGCATCGTATTTACCTTGTTTTATAAGCTCCTCCATCAACGTCTTGAGTTCATATTGAGGTTTGTCATGATAAGAATCTTGTCTATGAGCAGGTTTCCCATTTGTAAAGATTATTATTCCGAAAATAATGAAATTTGAGATTTTAGATACCATTTTTTTTAAAGCTTGGTACTATACTGTTATTAATGCGAAATAGTAATGAAAAAACTTCATTGTATCATTCAGATAAGGTGAAGAATAATAGAGTGTGCAATCAGTTAAAGATACGCTACATAATTTAGCTTGAGATTGGAAATTAAAATCAAGTGATGTGCGTGTTGTCTGATAGACATGAGACGTATAACTACTAGAACAGGTATGTGCACTAGGCATTTTGTGGACTTGGCCGCACCTACCACGGCCCACGACGCGTTAAGTACGAAGTACTTACATCGAGTATTTTCTGTAAAAGCCAGAATTTTATTAAAATAGTATATACAGGGTGGAATTTTTAAACCTCACCTAGAGGGAAAGTGCTCTTAATACTGGAGATAGAAAATTTTACTCAAAGGAACAATCCTTTATAAAAAAAAAAAATCAAATCTGCTTTCTAAGATTTTCGAAAATTCTCTTCCCACACTCGGGAATCGAACCGACTAAAATCCGAACGAATCCCAAAAATCCCTGTATTTTTATGGGATCAATCGATAAAGTCATAAGGATCAAATCTCTCTAACATACGACACTCAGGTACATCACCAAAATAATAAGCACTAACAAGATTGGGTTAAAGTAAATTGTAAAAACAAAAAGTCAGTCAACAAGAATATTTAAAATGGTAATTTTAGTAATTAAAACACTTTTAGCACCTCTATACATAAAATTCACTACCCACTTGTTAGTTCTTTATTAACTAGGTATAATAAAATATTAATGTTAGTTTTCTTAAAAAAATGGGATTTTACTAACCATTTACGGAACCGTATATTACTCTACCGACTTACGCGCCGTGCATTCTACACACAAAGTGAAAATATATTTCAATAAATCAGTGTTTAACGAACATTCACGGTAGTCAATTTTATTTTATCATCCCAATAGAATCGCCCTGTTATCATATCACGAAGTGTCCCCTTCAGTTATTTTTGGTCCTTCGAGCCGGATGTATTCACGTAATTTACAATCTCGGCGTTGATACGAATACACGCGTGGGATCCGTTATTAGTTCAATTATTGTGCAAAAATCTGGACCCAGGAACTTATGCTGACTACAAGGAAGCACGTAGTGACCTCGTGATTTCCAAAGGTTGGATGAGTTAATGGAGTAAGAAAAAGAGTAAGTTCAAGAGTAAGTTTACCGCTCTCGAGCCTATTCATAAAAACTACAAATACCAGTTTAAGCGCGTGCAGTTCCCAGTGAGCATATGATTTGCGATGGTTATCAATAAGTCACAGGGAGCGACACTAGAGGCTGAAGGCAGAGGGTGTCGACTTCAGGACAAGCTGTTTCTCATACGGACATTGTGCTTGCTCCCGAGTCACCAGTCCTGAGTCTCTGTATATTTTGCCTGCTGAGAACAAAACTACAAACGAAGTATAAGCATTTTTCATTACTTCTTTGAGTGACCAGTACCTACAAGTATTCCATGTGCTGGTTATGCGTCTTTCTATTTCTTGTTCCATTTGCCTGGTGAATGAAATCAATTGTCCAAGGTAGATATACGAATTCACATACTCTATACTTTCTCCGTGTATACTTATGATCTCTTCAGTGCTGTTTGTCATCAGTTTTGTTTTCTCCTTGTTCATTGATAGCCCCACAGCAGAAGCAGCAGAAGGCAGCATTAAAATGCTGCCTTCTGCAAGCTCTTGCAACATGTTTTGTAGTGTGAGATGGTTATCAGAGATTAAAACTAAGTCGTCGGCAAATCGTAGGTGGTTTAGTAATCTTCTATTAAAATTGATGCCGTATTTTTGCCAGTCCATGCTTCTAAACACCTCTTCCAAGACTGCCGAGAAGATCTTCGGGGATAAAGGGTCGCCTTGTCTTACTCCTCTAAGAATCGGAAATTCATCTCCTAAAGTTTCGAGTTTTATCTGACCCGTAGAGTTTGTGTATACAGGATGGACCAAAAATACACGTCATAAAAAAAATATAGATTCCTCATGTCCCCTGGACATGAGGAATCTATATTTTTATTCGAGAATACCCCATGTATGTTCCGCGATTTTTTGTAGTTTGCGAGTTATTATTTTTTTTTTGTGTTTTTTTGAGTTTTCTTGCCGGTGGAGCCTCAAAAATTCATGTATTTTTTGTAGTGAGTGTTTTCCAGTTTTTTTTTATAGTGTCACTATTTGGACCACCTATTTTAAAGCTTAAAGGATTTTTAGCCTAACCTTCGAAGGCCGATTACAGTGAATTATTAGAAGGTTAAGTACTAACTTTTTTTTATTTTTTGCGTATTTTAGGAACCTGCATAGTTTTTAAAGTCGAACCTTTTTTTTGTATTTTTAAATTGAAGTTGTAAATTTCAGTCTTACCACTAAAGACTTAAATTTCGGCTATCGATACTTTTTTGGGTAACTTGCAGGAATGTTAGCAAGTTTATTATTTTATTTATGAAAGTAACATTCAAGACAATACTGTGTATACTGTGTGTATATTTCTAATGATTCGGATGTACTTCTGCTTTATCCTTTGGTGTGTTAAGGCTTTCCAAATGCTAACTTGCTTCTAATGAATCGAAAGCTTTATTATAGTCTACAAATGCTAGATATATAGATTTGTTGTATTCTTGTGCTTTTTCTATTAGTTGTTTAATTGTATGCATGTGGTCTGTCGTTGAAAAACCTGCTCTGAAGCCTGCCTGTTCCTCGGGTTGCTGTTCGTCAAGTTTTACTGTTACTCTATTCAGAATGATTTTTGAAAACACTTTGTACAGGTTCGACATTAAACTTATAGGTCTGTAGTTTCCGATTTCATTTTTGTCACCTTTTTTGTGTATAAGTACTATTACAGTCTTGGTCCATTGGGCAGGAATATCTTCAGTGGTTAAAATTTTATTGAGAAGGTGCCACACTTCTTGTAGATTTTCAGGTGAGATTGTTTTAAGCGCTTCGTTAGTTACGTAATCAGGGCCTGTGACAAATTGATGACCTTCAAGTAACAAATTTTGAGGCGGCGCTAAACAAACATCGTTATTACTTAGAGCGTTAAATGTTTTATTGATGGATCTTCGTTGAATGTGTGTTTGCCTCAAACTATGTACTATTTAATGTATGTGTATCTAAATATTACTTAACTAAATTAATAAAATCCCGAATATTTTCCCAATCGGGTATTTTCCCACGTTTGGGTTGTCTCCGGGTAAATTCCCATCTCTAGTGGCAAGCCAGCCTGTGTATAATTCAATTATTTCATGTGCATGTAGTTTATTTGATTTTTTTGCTTGGTATATTTTTCGCTTAATTAAATAGGGTGATTAGCATGATAATCTTCAAGTTTCCGTTTTGGATCTTCAAGTTTCCGTTTTGGTTTTTCTGTTATACTTGGTTTTCCTAGTGTAAAATGGCTTTCAATAATTTGAAGTACTCCTCTTCTTATAACAACCTGGTTTTTTTTAAATGTCGTAAGCATAATTTCAAATAGTTTATCTATATCCGCCACCACTTTATCGTCAACATTATAATTTTTGCGTTTTGATTCATTCTCTTCCTCATCAGGTCCACTTCTACCGCATCTATTTCCAGTACAGTTAATGCCTCTTTCTTTATCATCTCTATTTCTGCCGCATCTGTCCCCAACGCATCGCAACCTACTTCTGTCGTCTTTATCATCGTATCTGTCGTCCTTGTCATCTCTGTCTCTGCATCGGTCACCTACACAACGCAACTTATCTCTGCTATCATCATCATTTCTGTTTCTACTACATCTATCTCCAATACAATGGAAGGAATCAATACCATTTCTGTCACCATCATCTCTGTTCGATCGCAAAATATGATTGATATCTTTGTAAAAACTATCTTCATTGTTTCTGACGTCATTGTCGTCGTCATCTCTGTCATTCGTTTTTCTACTGCACCTGTTTCCGTAACATCGCAGATTATCTCTATAATTCCTGTCGTCATCATCTTTATCTATGCTGCATCTCTTACCATTGCAGCGCAGATTTTTGTCATAATTATCGTTGATAATGTAGTAATTGTAATCTCTGTCACCGCTGTCATCTCTGTCACTGTTGCGATTATTGTCAACTCTGTTTACGCCGCAATCGTTACCATAGCAACGCAGTTCTATGTCGTTTTTTCCATCTAGTTTCAAAGTTCTATCAAGATCATTTAGGAACTTTAGAACATTTTTGGGTTTGAGATGAACATCTTCGTTTTCAAAATAGTTTCTAGTGTCAATATCATCATGAGGTGTATGTGTATGTATGTGTGCGTGCCTTCACCATTACTATTATGTTGTGTCACTAGGACAGTAATAAACTAGCATCCAATCGCAACGGTAGTTTCATTCGGTAGCTGACAGATCACTGGCGACGAGTTACCCACGTTTAATAATAATAAAAAAAAAAGTTCGTGCAAAATGTCGAATATCATCGGAAATCTTCCAAATTTCGACCACGACGCCCAAGAGTGGCCTATATTTAAAGGTCGGCTACTACAGTACATAAAACTGAACAGTGTTAAAACCGAAAATAAAAGTGCTTTGTTACTGACGCAGCTTTCGGACAACACCTACCGTCTTGCACGGAACTTACTTCACCCCGATGTACTTGAGGAGGTTAAGTTCGAGGATCTAGTTGAAAAATTAGATAAGCATTTCACGCCGAAGCGTTGTGCTTTCGCTGATAGAGAGAAGTTTTACGAGGCGATTAGATCTGATGGCGAGAGCGTCGAAGAATGGGCGGCTCGTGTGAGAGGTTTAGCTGTTAATTGTGAGTTTGGTGAGGCATTGGATATGCTGCTGCGAGACCGTTTCATACTCGGGCTTGCTCCGTGTCGGGAACGTGACCGGCTGTTTGAAGAGGATGCCAGCAAACTCACTTTTGCTAAGGCATTGGAGGTAGCTCAACAGGCTGCGTATGCGCGATTGGCTCGATCCAGGGCCGCAGCAATAGTTGACACCGCAGCGACAACCGTCAAGGCCACGCAGATCAAGGAGGAACCTGTGTACCGGCTGAGCGGGCAGCGCGGGCAGCGCGCGCACGGCGAGTCTGCCACGGCCACCCGCAGCTCGAACAAAAATTCCGAGGAAAGTCGTCGGTGTACAGTGTGCGGTCTCAGAAACCACGACGCAGAAAAGTGTCGTTTTAAAAACTATCGGTGCCAAGTGTGTGGTGTGAAAGGCCACCTAAAGAAAATATGTAGTGCTAAGAAGGGTGAATCACGTTTACATTGTTTGAACACGGAGGAAATAATTTCGGAGCAAAGTGACTGTGAGGAATGTGAGCTATTTAACGTAAGGTATGTTAGTAACTCGCCTGTAATAATAAGGGTATCTATTGATTGTGTAGGATTAGATATGGAGTTGGATTCGGGGTCGGGGGCTAGTGTAATTTCCGAAACGCATTACAATAAATATTTTTCAGATCGTATTTTGATAAAATCTAACCTAAAAATGTGTCTTTACAATGGCCATAAAATCTCGCCCTTGGGATATTTTCAAGGTAAAATTACATACTTAAATAATACCCAAGACATCAAGATATTTGTATTGCCGAGCGGAGGTCCACCGTTACTGGGACGAGATTTTATGTCGAGTTTTAGGATATATTTTACCTCGGATATCAATAAAATCCAAACCCAATTTAAAACAGAGTCCGACACGAAAGAAGTGCAGCAACTTTTATCTAAATACTCCGACTTGTTTACTGACGAACTAGGTAGGTTCAACAAATTTGAGGTGAAACTTGTTTTAAAAGAAGGTACCCAACCAAAAATTTTTAAGCCACGTTCTGTACCATTCGCTTTAAAGGAAAAGGTGGAGGAAGAAATAGATAGACTGATAGGTTTAGGAATATTAAAACCAGTTAAATTTCCGAAATACGGAACCCCTATTGTCCCAGTACTAAAAGAAAACGGGAAGGTTAAGATAGCCGGTGATTATTCAATAACATTAAATAAAGATTTAGAAATAGATAAGTACCCAATGCCTAGGATAGAAGAGGTTTTTGCCAAGATAGGTGGAGGGGAGTGTTACAGCAAAATAGACCTAAGTAATGCTTACAACCAATTTGTCCTAGAGGAGTCATCGCAAGAGCTGACCGCGATAAGTACATCTAAAGGTTTTTTCAAATATACCCGACTTGTGTATGGTTTAGCAAACGCTCCAGCCATTTTTCAAAGAGCGATGGAAACATTATTAATTGGCATAGAAGGTATTAGCATATGGTTGGACGACGTGTGTGTAACGGCGCCGACTAGACAATTACATTTTAGCAGGCTATACGAAGTACTAAATAGATTGAAAGAAGCCGGTTTAAAATTACATAAAGAAAAATGCTGTTTTCTTCAAGATAGTGTCACTTATCTAGGCTACATTATAGATAGACATGGATTACGAACTTGTCCTAAAAAAACGGAAGCTATTACAAATGCGCCGCGGCCAACAAATGTCACTATTATCGTAACTTTATACCGAATGCATCAGCTAGGTTGCACCCGCTACATGAGTTATTGCGTAAAGGAGCGCAGTGGGAGTGGGGCGAACGTCATGAACGTGCATTCAATAGTGTTAAGGTCGAGCTATCATCAGAAAGGGTGCTAGCCCATTTTGATCCCGCAGCACAGTTAGTGTTGACGGTAGACGCGGGGCCGGCCGGCCTCGGCGCGGTGCTGGCGCAGCGCGACAATGACCGTGCGCAACTCGAGCGACCGCTGGCGTTCGCCTCAAGGTCATTATCCACAAGTGAAAGAAACTACAGTCAGATTCACAAGGAGGCGACAGCCATTATTTTTGCTGTCAAATATTTTCACCAATATCTGTATGGACGACAAGAACCGTTCGTCCTTAAGACGGATCATCGTCCATTACTTTCGATATTCGGGAAGAAAACAGGTATTTCAGTCATGGCAGCATCGAGGTTACAGCGATATGCGATAATACTGTCTGCATATAATTACAACGTCCAGTATATTAAAAGTGAAAATAATGTTGCGGCGGATTATTTGTCGCGCTCGCCTTTATCAGAACCAAATTGTAGTACAGAAGGACAAACTGATCTGTCTTTCCTCAATTTCTTAGATGCTAACGTCGCCCCGCTAACTTTTAGCGATATAAAAACAGAAACTTGTAAGGACGACATTTTAAAAACAGTAATTGAATATGTGCAGAACGGCTGGCCGCGTAAAATTAATTGTAAACTGGTTCAGCCCTATTTTAACTGCAAAACGGATTTAGAGGTTGAAAATGGTTGTATTTTTCGAGGTCACAGAGTTGTGATACCAGCGGTGTATCGAAATAGGTTATTAAAAGAACTGCATTCGGGTCATTTTGGCGTGGTAAAAACAAAGAGTGCAGCTCGTAGTAGATTTTGGTGGCCATCGATCGATAAGGACATAGAGGAATGGGTGGGCGCTTGCCACACGTGCTCCGGCACTCGCGCAGCGCCGCCGCGCGCGCCCCCAGCGCCCTGGCCGCGCGACTCGTCTCCGTGGCGACGCTTGCACATTGACTACATGACTATAAATCAACATGTATACTTGATCGTCGTAGATTCATACAGCAAATGGTTGGAGTGTTTACATATGAGTTGCGGTACTTCAAGTCGGGCGCTAATAACAAAATTAAAGGAATTGTTTTCTAGGTTCGGTATACCGAGTGTCATAGTTTCCGATAATGATGTAAAAATTAAATCGAATGAATTTAAACATTTTTGCGAAATGAACGGTATCAGATATAAAACGTCCCCAATTTATCACCCAGCCAGTAACGGACAGGCCGAAAATTCTGTAAAGACATGCAAGAAAATGATTAAATGTATTATTAGCGAGAACAGTCAACAAAATGTGATTAACGAAAAGCTACTAGGATTTTTATTTGATTACCGCACATCACCACATTGTACAACGGGCGAATGCCCAGCAAAGCTTATGTTTGGCCGAAACATAACATCTAGGCTGGACCTGTTACTGGAAGATAGTCATATCAATGAAACTAATAATGATAATTTAAAAACAAAAAGAACATTAGTCATAGGTGATAGGGTATGGTTAAAATGGTACATAGCTAGGAAGGAGATATGGACTATAGGTAAAATAATTAAAATAATAGGTAATCGCATGTTCGAAATATTAGTTAAGGATTATAAAGTAAACTGTAGAAGGCATATTGATCAGATAAGAAAATATACAGGTGCAACCGTTAGGGCGACGGACGGCCCACGTGCTGATGTCGTGAGCCCCACGCAGTCAGCGCCGCCGCGCCCGCGCTCCCCGCCCGCGGAGGCGGAGGCGCAGCCGCCACAAACATTACCTTCAGTAACAGAAGGCGAGGGAATTGATATAGGGGAGGATGATGAGTGGGCTGAGGCTCAAAGTGATGTCGATGCTAACGATCATAATAATGTTGAGACTAATCAAGAAGTAGCCGAGGATCGCGGCGATCATTCTCTTGAACCACAGCCTACAAGACCGACCCGTAGTTGTAGACGTAAGATTAATTATAAGGTTTAAATTGTAATTGTATCGCACACCACGCATTTGATTATCTAGAATCAGTATGTAAAGATCACACCGCGTTAAATGTTTCTATAGATTGATGATAACAAATGATGTGGTGTGCGAGCAGCTGAGTGTGTCGGTTTCTTGATGTTTGTAGTTATGTAAGGCAAATCGTTATTTCTACCTACTTAATTAAGTTCTTTACTTTGGAAAATAGTGTTGGAGGAGTGAGGTGTATGTGTATGTATGTGTGCGTGCCTGCACCATTACTATTATGTTGTGTCACTAGGACAGTAATAAACTAGCATCCAATCGCAACGGTAGTTTCATTCGGTAGCTGACAGATCACATCATCATCGTCCTGTCCATGTCCCATGTAACTT
This sequence comes from Conistra vaccinii, assembly GCA_948150665.1. Taxonomy (NCBI): domain Eukaryota; kingdom Metazoa; phylum Arthropoda; class Insecta; order Lepidoptera; family Noctuidae; genus Conistra; species Conistra vaccinii. Next base: position 2,832,578 of record OX411333.1, read on the forward strand.
CGGGGCGGTGTTGTTGTATCAGTATAGTTCCATACTAGTTCTGTACATGTCCCCCATTTTTTCATACAGTCTTTTGTTTCATCATTATTTTCTTTAGTTTTTAGAGTTTCGAGTTTGTTTCTAAGGAATAAATTTAAGATTTTTATGCTTGGTTGATTGTTGTAGTTCGAATTCTTTCCACGAACACTTTGATACGGCTTTGCGATACGGTATTCGTCATTGTAATAATGATTATTGAGTCTGCCAACATTATACGTGTTTTTTGTTAAATCTTCATGATTTTCGCGATTTTCAGGGTAATTTAACATTGCATCGTATTTACCTTGTTTTATAAGCTCCTCCATCAACGTCTTGAGTTCATATTGAGGTTTGTCATGATAAGAATCTTGTCTATGAGCAGGTTTCCCATTTGTAAAGATTATTATTCCGAAAATAATGAAATTTGAGATTTTAGATACCATTTTTTTTAAAGCTTGGTACTATACTGTTATTAATGCGAAATAGTAATGAAAAAACTTCATTGTATCATTCAGATAAGGTGAAGAATAATAGAGTGTGCAATCAGTTAAAGATACGCTACATAATTTAGCTTGAGATTGGAAATTAAAATCAAGTGATGTGCGTGTTGTCTGATAGACATGAGACGTATAACTACTAGAACAGGTATGTGCACTAGGCATTTTGTGGACTTGGCCGCACCTACCACGGCCCACGACGCGTTAAGTACGAAGTACTTACATCGAGTATTTTCTGTAAAAGCCAGAATTTTATTAAAATAGTATATACAGGGTGGAATTTTTAAACCTCACCTAGAGGGAAAGTGCTCTTAATACTGGAGATAGAAAATTTTACTCAAAGGAACAATCCTTTATTTAAAAAAAATATCAAATCTGCTTTCTAAGATTTTCGAAAATTCTCTTCCCACACTCGGGAATCGAACCGACTAAAATCCGAACGAATCCCAAAAATCCCTGTATTTTTATGGGATCAATCGATAAAGTCATAAGGATCAAATCTCTCTAACATACGACACTCAGGTACATCACCAAAATAATAAGCACTTACAAGATTGGGTTAAAGTAAATTGTAAAAACAAAAAGTCAGTCAACAAGAATATTTAAAATGGTAATTTTAGTAATTAAAACTCTTTTAGCCCCTCTATACATAAAATTCACTACCCTCTTGTTAGTTCTTTATTAACTAGGTATAATAAAATATTAATGTTAGTTTTCTTAAAAAAAATGGGATTTTACTAACCATTTACGGAACCGTATATTACTCTACCGACTTACGCGCCGTGCATTCTACACACAAAGTGAAAATATATTTCAATAAATCAGTGTTTAACGAACATTCACGGTAGTCAGTTTTATTTTATCATTCCAATAGAATCGCCCCGTTATCATATCACGAAGTGTCCCCTTCATTTATTTTTGGTCCTTCGAGCCGGATGTATTCACGTAATTTACAATCTCGGCGTTGATACGAATACACGCGTGGGATCCGTTATTAGTTCAATTATTGTGCAAAAATCTGGACCCAGGAACTTATGCTGACTACAAGGAAGCACGTAGTGACCTCGTGATTTCCAAAGGTTGGATGAGTTAATGGAGTAAGAAAAAGAGTAAGTTCAAGAGTAAGTTTACCGCTCTCGAGCCTATTCATAAAAACTACAAATACCAGTTTAAGCGCGTGCAGTTCCCAGTGAGCATATGATTTGCGATGGTTATCAATAAGTCACAGGGAGCGACACTAGAGGCTGAAGGCAGAGGGTGCCGACTTCAGGACAAGCTGTTTCTCATACGGACATTATGCTTGCTCCCGAGTCACCAGTCCTGAGTCTCTGTATATTTTGCCTGCTGAGAACAAAACTACAAACGAAGTATAAGCATTTTTCATTACTTCTTTGAGTGACCAGTACCTACAAGTATTCCATGTGCTGGTTATGCGTCTTTCTATTTCTTGTTCCATTTGCCTGGTGAATGAAATCAATTGTCCAAGGTAGATATACGAATTCACATACTCTATACTTTCTCCGTGTATACTTATGATCTCTTCAGTGCTGTTTGTCATCAGTTTTGTTTTCTCCTTGTTCATTGATAGCCCCACAGCAGAAGCAGCAGAAGGCAGCATTAAAATGCTGCCTTCTGCAAGCTCTTGCAACATGTTTTGTAGTGTGAGATGGTTATCAGAGATTAAAACTAAGTCGTCGGCAAATCGTAGGTGGTTTAGTAATCTTCTATTAATATTGATGCCGTATTTTTGCCAGTCCATGCTTCTAAACACCTCTTTCAAGACTGCCGAGAAGATCTTCGGGGATAAAGGGTCGCCTTGTCTTACTCCTCTAAGAATCGGAAATTCATCTCCTAAAGTTTCGAGTTTTATCTGACCCGTAGAGTTTGTGTATACAGGATGGACCAAAAATACACGTCATAAAAAAAATATAGATTCCTCATGTCCCCTGGACATGAGGAATCTATATTTTTATTCGAAAATACCCCACGTATGTTCCGCGATTTTTTGTAGTTTGCGAGTTATTATTTTTTTTTTGTGTTTTTTTGAGTTTTCTTGCCGGTGGAGCCTCAAAAATTCATGTATTTTTTGTAGTGAGTGTTTTCCAGTTTTTTTTTATAGCGTCACTATTTGGACCACCTATTTTAAAGCTTAAAGGATTTTTAGCCTAACCTTCGAAGGCCGATTACAGTGAATTATTAGAAGGTTAAGTACTAACTTTTTTTTATTTTTTGCGTATTTTAGGAACCTGCATAGTTTTTAAAGTCGAACCTTTTTTTTGTATTTTTAAATTGAAGTTGTAAATTTCAGTCTTACCACTAAAGACTTAAATTTCGGCTATCGATACTTTTTTGGGTAACTTGCAGGAATGTTAGCAAGTTTATTATTTTATTTATGAAAGTAACATTCAAGACAATACTGTGTATACTGTGTGTATATTTCTAATGATTCGGATGTACTTCTGCTTTATCCTTTGGTGTGTTAAGGCTTTCCAAATGCTAACTTGCTTCTAATGAATCGAAAGCTTTATTATAGTCTACAAATGCTAGATATATAGATTTGTTGTATTCTTGTGCTTTTTCTATTAGTTGTTTAATTGTATGCATGTGGTCTGTCGTTGAAAAACCTGCTCTGAAGCCTGCCTGTTCCTCGGGTTGCTGTTCGTCAAGTTTTACTGTTACTCTATTCAGAATGATTTTTGAAAACACTTTGTACAGGTTCGACATTAAACTTATAGGTCTGTAGTTTCCGATTTCATTTTTGTCACCTTTTTTGTGTATAAGTACTATTACAGTCTTGGTCCATTGGGCAGGAATATCTTCAGTGGTTAAAATTTTATTGAGAAGGTGCCACACTTCTTGTAGATTTTCAGGTGAGATTGTTTTAAGCGCTTCGTTAGTTACGTAATCAGGGCCTGTGACAAATTGATGACCTTCAAGTAACAAATTTTGAGGTGGCGCTAAACAAACATCGTTATTACTTAGAGCGTTAAATGTTTTATTGATGGATCTTCGTTGAATGTGTGTTTGCCTCAAACTATGTACTATTTAATGTATGTGTATCTAAATATTACTTAACTAAATTAATAAAATCCCGAATATTTTCCCAATCGGGTATTTTCCCACGTTTGGGTTGTCTCCGGGTAAATTCCCATCTCTAGTGGCAAGCCAGCCTGTGTATAATTCAATTATTTCATGTGCATGTAGTTTATTTGATTTTTTTGCTTGGTATATTTTTCGCTTAATTAAATAGGGTGATTAGCATGATAATCTTCAAGTTTCCGTTTTGGATCTTCAAGTTTCCGTTTTGGTTTTTCTGTTATACTTGGTTTTCCTAGTGTAAAATGGCTTTCAATAATTTGAAGTACTCCTCTTCTTATAACAACCTGGTTTTTTTTAAATGTCGTAAGCATAATTTCAAATAGTTTATCTATATCCGCCACCACTTTATCGTCAACATTATAATTTTTGCGTTTTGATTCATTCTCTTCCTCATCAGGTCCACTTCTACCGCATCTATTTCCAGTACAGTTAATGCCTCTTTCTTTATCATCTCTATTTCTGCCGCATCTGTCCCCAACGCATCGCAACCTACTTCTGTCGTCTTTATCATCGTATCTGTCGTCCTTGTCATCTCTGTCTCTGCATCGGTCACCTACACAACGCAACTTATCTCTGCTATCATCATCATTTCTGTTTCTACTACATCTATCTCCAATACAATGGAAGGAATCAATACCATTTCTGTCACCATCATCTCTGTTCGATCGCAAAATATGATTGATATCTTTGTAAAAACTATCTTCATTGTTTCTGACGTCATTGTCGTCGTCATCTCTGTCATTCGTTTTTCTACTGCACCTGTTTCCGTAACATCGCAGATTATCTCTATAATTCCTGTCGTCATCATCTTTATCTATGCTGCATCTCTTACCATTGCAGCGCAGATTTTTGTCATAATTATCGTTGATAATGTAGTAATTGTAATCTCTGTCACCGCTGTCATCTCTGTCACTGTTGCGATTATTGTCAACTCTGTTTACGCCGCAATCGTTACCATAGCAACGCAGTTCTATGTCGTTTTTTCCATCTAGTTTCAAAGTTCTATCAAGATCATTTAGGAACTTTAGAACATTTTTGGGTTTGAGATGAACATCTTCGTTTTCAAAATAGTTTCTAGTGTCAATATCATCATCATCGTCCTGTCCATGTCCCATGTAACTTCGGGGCGGTGTTGTTGTATCAGTATATTTCCATACTAGTTCTGTACATGTCCCCCATTTTTTCATACAGTCTTTTGTTTCATCATTATTTTCTTTAGTTTTTAGAGTTTCGAGTTTGTTTCTAAGGAATAAATTTAAGATTTTTATGCTTGGTTGATTGTTGTAGTTCGAATTCTTTCCACGAACACTTTGATACGGCTTTGCGATACGGTATTCGTCATTGTAATAATGATTATTGAGTCTGCCAACATTATACGTGTTTTTTGTTAAATCTTCATGATTTTCGCGATTTTCAGGGTAATTTAACATTGCATCGTATTTACCTTGTTTTATAAGCTCCTCCATCAACGTCTTGAGTTCATATTGAGGTTTGTCATGATAAGAATCTTGTCTATGAGCAGGTTTCCCATTTGTAAAGATTATTATTCCGAAAATAATGAAATTTGAGATTTTAGATACCATTTTTTTTAAAGCTTGGTACTATAATACTGGAGATAGAAAATTTTACTCAAAGGAACAATCCTTTATTAAAAAAAAATATCAAATCTGCTTTCTAAGATTTTCGAAAATTCTCTTCCCACACTCGGGAATCGAACCGACTAAAATCCGAACGAATCCCAAAAATCCCTGTATTTTTATGGGATCAATCGATAAAGTCATAAGGATCAAATCTCTCTAACATACGACACTCAGGTACATCACCAAAATAATAAGCACTTACAAGATTGGGTTAAAGTAAATTGTAAAAACAAAAAGTCAGTCAACAAGAATATTTAAAATGGTAATTTTAGTAATTAAAACTCTTTTAGCCCCTCTATACATAAAATTCACTACCCTCTTGTTAGTTCTTTATTAACTAGGTATAATAAAATATTAATGTTAGTTTTCTTAAAAAAAATGGGATTTTACTAACCATTTACGGAACCGTATATTACTCTACCGACTTACGCGCCGTGCATTCTACACACAAAGTGAAAATATATTTCAATAAATCAGTGTTTAACGAACATTCACGGTAGTCAGTTTTATTTTATCATTCCAATAGAATCGCCCCGTTATCATATCACGAAGTGTCCCCTTCATTTATTTTTGGTCCTTCGAGCCGGATGTATTCACGTAATTTACAATCTCGGCGTTGATACGAATACACGCGTGGGATCCGTTATTAGTTCAATTATTGTGCAAAAATCTGGACCCAGGAACTTATGCTGACTACAAGGAAGCACGTAGTGACCTCGTGATTTCCAAAGGTTGGATGAGTTAATGGAGTAAGAAAAAGAGTAAGTTCAAGAGTAAGTTTACCGCTCTCGAGCCTATTCATAAAAACTACAAATACCAGTTTAAGCGCGTGCAGTTCCCAGTGAGCATATGATTTGCGATGGTTATCAATAAGTCACAGGGAGCGACACTAGAGGCTGAAGGCAGAGGGTGCCGACTTCAGGACAAGCTGTTTCTCATACGGACATTATGCTTGCTCCCGAGTCACCAGTCCTGAGTCTCTGTATATTTTGCCTGCTGAGAACAAAACTACAAACGAAGTATAAGCATTTTTCATTACTTCTTTGAGTGACCAGTACCTACAAGTATTCCATGTGCTGGTTATGCGTCTTTCTATTTCTTGTTCCATTTGCCTGGTGAATGAAATCAATTGTCCAAGGTAGATATACGAATTCACATACTCTATACTTTCTCCGTGTATACTTATGATCTCTTCAGTGCTGTTTGTCATCAGTTTTGTTTTCTCCTTGTTCATTGATAGCCCCACAGCAGAAGCAGCAGAAGGCAGCATTAAAATGCTGCCTTCTGCAAGCTCTTGCAACATGTTTTGTAGTGTGAGATGGTTATCAGAGATTAAAACTAAGTCGTCGGCAAATCGTAGGTGGTTTAGTAATCTTCTATTAATATTGATGCCGTATTTTTGCCAGTCCATGCTTCTAAACACCTCTTTCAAGACTGCCGAGAAGATCTTCGGGGATAAAGGGTCGCCTTGTCTTACTCCTCTAAGAATCGGAAATTCATCTCCTAAAGTTTCGAGTTTTATCTGACCCGTAGAGTTTGTGTATACAGGATGGACCAAAAATACACGTCATAAAAAAAATATAGATTCCTCATGTCCCCTGGACATGAGGAATCTATATTTTTATTCGAAAATACCCCATGTATGTTCCGCGATTTTTTGTAGTTTGCGAGTTATTATTTTTTTTTTGTGTTTTTTTGAGTTTTCTTGCCGGTGGAGCCTCAAAAATTCATGTATTTTTTGTAGTGAGTGTTTTCCAGTTTTTTTTTATAGCGTCACTATTTGGACCACCTATTTTAAAGCTTAAAGGATTTTTAGCCTAACCTTCGAAGGCCGATTACAGTGAATTATTAGAAGGTTAAGTACTAACTTTTTTTTTATTTTTTGCGTATTTTAGGAACCTGCATAGTTTTTAAAGTCGAACCTTTTTTTTGTATTTTTAAATTGAAGTTGTAAATTTCAGTCTTACCACTAAAGACTTAAATTTCGGCTATCGATACTTTTTTGGGTAACTTGCAGGAATGTTAGCAAGTTTATTATTTTATTTATGAAAGTAACATTCAAGACAATACTGTGTATACTGTGTGTATATTTCTAATGATTCGGATGTACTTCTGCTTTATCCTTTGGTGTGTTAAGGCTTTCCAAATGCTAACTTGCTTCTAATGAATCGAAAGCTTTATTATAGTCTACAAATGCTAGATATATAGATTTGTTGTATTCTTGTGCTTTTTCTATTAGTTGTTTAATTGTATGCATGTGGTCTGTCGTTGAAAAACCTGCTCTGAAGCCTGCCTGTTCCTCGGGTTGCTGTTCGTCAAGTTTTACTGTTACTCTATTCAGAATGATTTTTGAAAACACTTTGTACAGGTTCGACATTAAACTTATAGGTCTGTAGTTTCCGATTTCATTTTTGTCGCCTTTTTTGTGTATAAGTACTATTACAGTCTTGGTCCATTGGGCAGGAATATCTTCAGTGGTTAAAATTTTATTGAGAAGGTGCCACACTTCTTGTAGATTTTCAGGTGAGATTGTTTTAAGCGCTTCGTTAGTTACGTAATCAGGGCCTGTGACAAATTGATGACCTTCAAGTAACAAATTTTGAGGCGGCGCTAAACAAACATCGTTATTACTTAGAGCGTTAAATGTTTTATTGATGGATCTTCGTTGAATGTGTGTTTGCCTCAAACTATGTACTATTTAATGTATGTGTATCTAAATATTACTTAACTAAATTAATAAAATCCCGAATATTTTCCCAATCGGGTATTTTCCCACGTTTGGGTTGTCTCCGGGTAAATTCCCATCTCTAGTGGCAAGCCAGCCTGTGTATAATTCAATTATTTCATGTGCATGTAGTTTATTTGATTTTTTTGCTTGGTATATTTTTCGCTTAATTAAATAGGGTGATTAGCATGATAATCTTCAAGTTTCCGTTTTGGATCTTCAAGTTTCCGTTTTGGTTTTTCTGTTATACTTGGTTTTCCTAGTGTAAAATGGCTTTCAATAATTTGAAGTACTCCTCTTCTTATAACAACCTGGTTTTTTTTTAATGTCGTAAGCATAATTTCAAATAGTTTATCTATATCCGCCACCACTTTATCGTCAACATTATAATTTTTGCGTTTTGATTCATTCTCTTCCTCATCAGGTCCACTTCTACCGCATCTATTTCCAGTACAGTTAATGCCTCTTTCTTTATCATCTCTATTTCTGCCGCATCTGTCCTCAACGCATCGCAACCTACTTCTGTCGTCTGTATCATCGTATCTGTCGTCCTTGTCATCTCTGTCTCTGCATCAGTCACCTACACAACGCAACTTATCTCTGCTATCATCATCATTTCTGTTTCTACTACATCTATCTCCAATACAATGGAAGGAATCAATACCATTTCTGTCACCATCATCTCTGTTCGATCGCAAAATATGATTGATATCTTTGTAAAAACTATCTTCATTGTTTCTGACGTCATTGTCGTCGTCATCTCTGTCATTCGTTTTTCTACTGCACCTGTTTCCGTAACATCGCAGATTATCTCTATAATTCCTGTCGTCATCATCTTTATCTATGCTGCATCTCTTACCATTGCAGCGCAGATTTTTGTCATAATTATCGTTGATAATGTAGTAATTGTAATCTCTGTCACCGCTGTCATCTCTGTCACTGTTGCGATTATTGTCAACTCTGTTTACGCCGCAATCGTTACCATAGCAACGCAGTTCTATGTCGTTTTTTCCATCTAGTTTCAAAGTTCTATCAAGATCATTTAGGAACTTTAGAACATTTTTGGGTTTGAGATGAACATCTTCGTTTTCAAAATAGTTTCTAGTGTCAATATCATCATCATCGTCCTGTCCATGTCCCATGTAACTTCGGGGCGGTGTTGTTGTATCAGTATAGTTCCATACTAGTTCTGTACATGTCCCCCATTTTTTCATACAGTCTTTTGTTTCATCATTATTTTCTTTAGTTTTTAGAGTTTCGAGTTTGTTTCTAAGGAATAAATTTAAGATTTTTATGCTTGGTTGATTGTTGTAGTTCGAATTCTTTCCACGAACACTTTGATACGGCTTTGCGATACGGTATTCGTCATTGTAATAATGATTATTGAGTCTGCCAACATTATACGTGTTTTTTGTTAAATCTTCATGATTTTCGCGATTTTCAGGGTAATTTAACATTGCATCGTATTTACCTTGTTTTATAAGCTCCTTCATCAACGTCTTGAGTTCATATTGAGGTTTGTCATGATAAGAATCTTGTCTATGAGCAGGTTTCCCATTTGTAAAGATTATTATTCCGAAAATAATGAAATTTGAGATTTTAGATACCATTTTTTTTAAAGCTTGGTACTATACTGTTATTAATGCGAAATAGTAATGAAAAAACTTCATTGTATCATTCAGATAAGGTGAAGAATAATAGAGTGTGCAGTCAGTTAAAGATACGCTACATAATTTAGCTTGAGATTGGAAATTAAAATCAAGTGATGTGCGTGTTGTCTGATAGACATGAGACGTATAACTACTAGAACAGGTATGTGCACTAGGCATTTTGTGGACTTGGCCGCACCTACCACGGCCCACGACGCGTTAAGTACGAAGTACTTACATCGAGTATTTTCTGTAAAAGCCAGAATTTTATTAAAATAGTATATACAGGGTGGAATTTTTAAACCTCACCTAGAGGGAAAGTGCTCTTAATACTGGAGATAGAAAATTTTACTCAAAGGAACAATCCTTTATTAAAAAAAAAAACCAAATCTGCTTTCTAAGATTTTCGAAAATTCTCTTCCCACACTCGGGAATCGAACCGACTAAAATCCGAACGAATCCCAAAAATCCCTGTATTTTTATGGGATCAATCGATAAAGTCATAAGGATCAAATCTCTCTAACATACGACACTCAGGTACATCACCAAAATAATAAGCACTTACAAGATTGGGTTAAAGTAAATTGTAAAAACAAAAAGTCAGTCAACAAGAATATTTAAAATGGTAATTTTAGTAATTAAAACTCTTTTAGCCCCTCTATACATAAAATTCACTACCCTCTTGTTAGTTCTTTATTAACTAGGTATAATAAAATATTAATGTTAGTTTTCTTAAAAAAATGGGATTTTACTAACCATTTACGGAACCGTATATTACTCTACCGACTTACGCGCCGTGCATTCTACACACAAAGTGAAAATATATTTCAATAAATCAGTGTTTAACGAACATTCACGGTAGTCAGTTTTATTTTATCATTCCAATAGAATCGCCCCGTTATCATATCACGAAGTGTCCCCTTCATTTATTTTTGGTCCTTCGAGCCGGATGTATTCACGTAATTTACAATCTCGGCGTTGATACGAATACACGCGTGGGATCCGTTATTAGTTCAATTATTGTGCAAAAATCTGGACCCAGGAACTTATGCTGACTACAAGGAAGCACGTAGTGACCTCGTGATTTCCAAAGGTTGGACGAGTTAATGGAGTAAGAAAAAGAGTAAGTTCAAGAGTAAGTTTACCGCTCTCGAGCCTATTCATAAAAACTACAAATACCAGTTTAAGCGCGTGCAGTTCCCAGTGAGCATATGTTTTGCGATGGTTATCAATAAGTCACAGGGAGCGACACTGGAGGCTGAAGGCAGAGGGTGTCGACTTCACGACAAGCTGTTTCTCATACGGACATTATGCTTGCTCCCGAGTCACCAGTCCTGACTCTCTGTATATTTTACCTGCTGAGAAGAAAACTACAAACGAAGTATACAAGTTTTATAAAAATGTTGCTGTTACTGGAGTATATTGTGGCGTCTTACGACTTCCACGCGAACGAAGTCGCGGGCAGAAGCTAGTAAAAACTATAAGGAACCCTCACCTATTAAGAAAAAGGAACCAAAATCAAACAAAGAACACAAATAACTTTAATAGGCAAAACAATAAAGGTTACATAACAAAAATTATCAAGCCATCATTACTTTTTCAAAATGCTCTGTTTGCTATTCTAATCGTGGTCGCAATTTGATAATGTGCAAAAAATTCATGAATATGACACGTGCAATTGAAGACGGTGACAAATTCAAATATTTGTCGTAATTGCCTATTTAGTGCTATGAGGAACAGGGTGTAAAGTTCACTCATCCACCATAGAAAAGGGAGGATCCTCCAACCAGACGGGTTGTTATGTCTGGCGGGCAACTGCCCATATGTTGATTTCGGATAGTCTTATCTATGTTATTCGCTCAGTAAACTCTAACTGCGAGATGTAGGAATTGTGTGACGTCATGTCTTTTTGTTTCGTAGTTTTTGTATGTGGCGGTCTAACCGCTACATCACTCCCCTCCGGAGACCGGAGGTCGATAGTGGGCTGAGTCTTGGATCTTGCGATGCTTCACAGTGCCAGCTGTGGTTCCAGTGAGTCGGAACCGGGTGCCGCTCAGTTCACAGTGGGTCGGAACTGTCTGCAGTGATTGCGGCGATGGTGATTGTGGTTCCAGTGAGTCGGAACCGGGTGCCGCACAGTTCACGGTGGGTCGAAACTGTTTGCGGTGATTGCCAACCAGACGGGTTGTTATGTCTGGCGGGCACTTGCCCATATGTTGATTTCGGATAGTCTTATCTATGTTATTCGCTCAGTAAACTCTAACTGCGAGATGTAGGAATTGTGTGACGTCATGTCTTTTTGTTTCGTAGTTTTTGTATGAGGCGGTCTAACCTAAGGTTTTGCAACATTTTTTCAAAGTATTCGTGACTAAATAGGTGTAGCTATTTAGTCACGAATACTTTGAAAAAATGTTGCAAAACCTGTCAAGGTGATCATCATTCAATACTCCATGAAGCGCGTGTCCCATCATCAAAATCAGAACGTGCCCTTTACTACCACATCGCGGCGTAATGAAATTAGATTCAACAACAACAAAACTTACAGTCGTTTTCAATGCGTCAAAAAGCCTAAATGATCTCATGTGTTGTGGACCGAACCTTCACAGGGGGAGTCCCTTTCTTCAAAGCTAATATGTAATCACAGCGGACATAGAGAAAATGTTTCGGCAAATCCTTATCAGACAATCAGATCGTCATCCTGAATCAATCGATTGGCGGCAATCATCTCAGTGAGTACTCAATGAATATCATCTTGCTACCGTGACGTACCTAGCTATGAGAACGCTGCATAACAGCTGGCTATAGATGATGCCAACAAGAATCCATGTTATATCTTTGGATATACTGGTGCAAAAAAAGGTGTTGATTGCAGTTTATATGATTATTTTATTTACGACGACTTTTAACAAGGTTTTTCTTTAGGTATTGGCGGGAAAGTCTGAATTCCAATTATGAATATAAATAAAGAATAAAAAAAAAAAAAACACAACTTCAGTGACAGCGATGGCGATGTTGCCATTGTAAAAAAAATATAAAATGTTGCCACTTTTGAAGGCCTGAACATATTCCGGGGCGTTGAAAGATCACTTTCAACAGCTATTAAGCTCCTCAGCCGTAGGTAGTTTGCAGAGTCGCACTAGAGAGCGTCTCACGCAGCCTTTGTTGGTGATAATGTCGGCCACTCGGGATATCCCATCAGGTCCAATTATTAGGTGAACAACACGGCCGAGTTTCCAAGCCAGAGGGGGGGCGCCATCATCTGCTAAGAGCACCATGTCTCCAACTTCCAGTTTTGAAGTATTCGTTCGCCATTTCGTTCGATGCTGCAACTCAGCCAGATATTCCTTCTGCCACCTTTTCCAAAATTGTCTTCGGATTGCTTCTAGACGTTCGTAACGTCGCAACTGACTTTCTTTGATGTCTGTCAGATCTGGTGTCGGCAGAGCGGTCAACGGCCTCCCAATGATGAAATGCCCAGGGGAAAGGGAAAGGAGGTCGTCAGGACTGGAGGAAAGGGGGGATAAGGGACGACTATTGAGAATAGCTTCCACTTGTGCAAATAATGTAGAAATTTCTTCAAAAGTTAAATGGCTGTCACCAATGACACGCCTTAAAAAATATTTTGCCGATTTAACCCCGGCTTCCCAAATGCCACCGAAATGAGGAGTGTAAGCCGGAATGAACGTGAATTTAATTGATTGCTGACTTGCAAAATCAGACAAAGGCTCGTGATTATCCTTTAGGAAGGATCCGATGTCCTTAGCGGCGGCAACAAAGTTGCTTCCATTGTCGCTAAATATTTCCGTCGGTTTGCCGCGACGAGCTATGAAACGCCTGAGTGTCAGTATAAATGCATCTTTCGATAAATCACTGACTGCTTCGAGATGAATGCACTTATACCGCAAGCAGACGAAAAGGCATAAATAGCACTTGACTACACGATTGCCACGACCTTTGCGATTCACAATATAAAATGGGCCAGCAAAGTCCAAACCAACGGATATAAAAGGATAGTCAGGCGTTATACGTTGAGATGGTAAATTATCCATCTTGGGTTGCAGAGTCAAACCTCGTATTCGCCTACATCGTACACAATTATTGACAGTACGTCTTGCAAGATGCCTACCATTTATTGGCCACACTGTTTCTCTAACAGACGCTAACAACAATTGTGGACCAGCATGCATATTGTTAACGTGTTCCCTTTCAAAATATAATTTGGTTATCCTATGCGAAGCATGAAGTAGAATTGGATGTTTCTTTGAATATGAATGTGCTGACGCATCAATTCGTCCACCGACACGGATTAGTTTTTGTTCGTCTAAAAACGGTGACAACGATAGTAATTTACTATTACTGTTCAAAGATTTACCTTTCTTGAGAAGATCATACTCAATAGGGAACGCTTGACCCTGCGCGATAACACATAGAGAATGGAATGATTCTCGCAGTTCATTAACTGACAATATACCTACACGCTTATTATTTTTATTTTTAATATTAAATATGAATCTGTGAACATAAGCAAACGATCTTTGCAATTTAGTTAAAGATGAATACTTATCAAAGTCAATGATAGGTTGATTATTTATTGCCGAATGTACCTTTACTTCCGGTAACTCTTCGGAGTCATTGGCACCTAACTTAGGCCATTCAGACTCATTTTTTAATAAATAACTAGGTCCTGTCCACCACAACGCCATTGCTACTAAACGTTTAGCATCTACTCCTCGTGATATTAAATCAGCAGGGTTAGAATCCGTGGGAACATAACGCCACTCTGAATAAGAAGTTAATTCTTTAATTTCACTAATACGATTAGCTACAAAAACTTTTAATTTACTGACGTCACTACGAATCCAACCTAATACTACTGTGGAGTCACACCAGTGAACTAGCTTATCCGGCTTGTAACGGAGCGAGTCTGTTACAGACTTGGTGAGTTTAGCGGCGAGCAAGGCTGCACAGAGTTCCAGGCGGGGAATGGTAGTAGGCTTCAAAGGAGCCACCTTAGATTTGGCACATAGCAATCTGACCGTGACGTCCCCATTATGACTAATCGTTCTCATATAAACGCATGCACCATATGCGTAATTTGAGGAATCGCTAAATGAATGTAGTTCAATTAATTGAGGCGATTCACCTATTACTAATCTAGGTACTTGTAAATTAGATAAGTACTTTATATTTTCAGAAAACTTAGTCCAATCATCTTTTATTTCCTGAGGGATTGGCTGATCCCAATCCAACTTATGTTGCCAAAGTCGTTGTATCATTATCTTTGGTATAACTACAACTGGACTTAAGATACCTAATGGGTCGAATATTTTGAAAGCGTTTGACATAATAAATCGTTTTGTTATGGTTTGACTATTATCATGTGAGAATCCCTTTATAGGAAAATGCAATGTATCACTAGATGGAGTCCAGCCCAACCCTAGCGTACTAGACGACTCACTAAAAATTAAACTATCTTGTTCATTCATATCTACATTATCAAAAATAGCAGAATGATTTGTTTTAAATTTTCTTAAATTAAAACAACTTGCCCTTAACGCTTCAGACACGGCTTTATGCATATAAATTAATTGCTGTGAATCATTTGAACCCGTTATTAGATCATCCACATAAAAGTCTTTCTGGATGATGGACTTTATGAGCTCATCATCCTGTTCCTGTCCTACTTGCCATAGACAGCGTGTACTCAAGTAACTTGCACTTGCTGTTCCATAGGTCAAAGTATTGAGCATAAGTGTTTGAATGGGATCAGATTCATCTTTTCTCCACAAGATAAGTTGCAAGTACCTATCATCTTCGTGTACTAAGACTTGGCGATACATCTTTTCGATGTCACCAGTAAGCAAATACTTGTATTGCCTAGAGCGTATCAAAATAGAGAAAAGAGTATCCTGTACAGTGGGACCTACCATTAATATGTCATTCAGAGAACAACCGGAAGTGGAAGAAGCAGAACCATCGAAAACTACACGAAGCTTGGTAGATTCACTTTCCTGTTTAAAAACTGCATGATGACACAAGTAATAACGTGGACCTATCCTATCTTTAAAATTATCATTTAACACAGATAGATGTCCTAGCTCAGCATACTCATTAATAAACTTAGTGTACTCTAATTTTAACATAGGATTTCGTTTAAACCGTTTTTCTATGTTAATAAAGCGTTTCTTAGCTAACTTGTAAGTATCGCCTAAACAATCAGCAGTATCTCTAAGTGGTAATTTTACACAAAATCTACCTGTTTTGATTCTAGTTGTGTAAGTGAGAAAGTGTTTTTCACATTCATTTTCACTTGTAATTAATTTTCCTGGAATTTCTTCCAAGTCCCAGAATTTACTTAGCATGTTATCAATGCTATCATCACTACTATCACATTTGGAAACTAAACTGTGATTACAGTGAACATTTTTAGGCAGCTTCACAGACTCCATGGGACCAGATACAATCCAACCTAATTGTGAACTTATTAACTTAGGATTTTTGACACCTAATGATAATTGTTCATTACCTAGAATGTCCCAGAATAAGTCTGCGCCTATCAAGACATCTATGTCGGCTGGTTTGTAAAACATGGGATCAGCCAGCTGAATATTTTCAGGTAACTTCAAAGACCCAATATTGATAGGGACCTTTGGCAGTCTACCTGTTAACTCCTTCAACACAAGACATGAACAACTTATGTTAAACTTACTGTTTATTGATTGTAATTTAATATTACAACTTTCAATAACATTATTTGTTAATGTGTTTCCTATGCCAATGACCTTTAGAGTGTCAATGGGATGGGACATTAACGATAACCTGATCTTTAGGGATTCAGTTATAAAAGATGATTGGCTGCCACAGTCCAATAGTGCACGAACTTTGACCTTTTGCTGGCCAAATGGATTCGATACCTCCACCATGGCTGTTGACAATATTATTTGACTTGTATTTTTATTAGAATAGTTTGCTACTATCTCACCTGGCTCATCAACCGAAGTGAGATTTGCCGACGTTTGCGGACGGTGTAGCAAGCTATTATGCCTCTCAGTGCAGCCAGACTCTTGGCATGACCTGAATCGACAATCCTTAACGGAGTGACCCTGTCTCAAACAGTTAATGCAAAGTTTATACCTTGTCACATCCGTCATTCTATCATCAATACCCTTAGCCTTAAATGTTGGACAGTCATAAATTCTATGACCCTCGTCGCAAACAATACATGAATAACCCTTCAGTCCTTTATTCTTATTATTATCACTAGTGCTTGCAAAAGATTTAACATTGTTATTCTGACTCTTTCTTTGAATTTGTTTATTTGGAGTCGAACGTTGAGGAGGAGTAGGCTTCTTTGAATCTATGCTGCCAGTATTATTATTACTGCGATTTGCAGATTCAAGCACACTAGCACGATCAGTAATAAATTTAAAAAACTGCTCCACATTTGGTAACTGACTTCCTAAACTACTGCGATATTCCTCCCATTTCAACAAGGTTTGACTATTGAACTTAGCTGACAACATGAATATAATAATTACATCCCAATTATCCGTTGGTTGTCCCAAGCTGACCAAGGCACGTAAGTTTTTTGTAATATGATCAACTAAATATCTTAAAGATTTTTCTTCTGACTCACCTGGAAGCTGTTTTATATTCAGTAATGAATCAAGATGATGATCAATTAATATTCTATTGTTATCATACCGTTGACAAAGCAGCTTCCAAGCTTCAGTATAATTTTTAGAAGAAACTTCAAGATTGGAAACAATTCTGGCAGCGTCACCTTGTAAGTATGAATTTAAATAATAA
Organism: Conistra vaccinii; assembly: GCA_948150665.1. Classification (NCBI taxonomy): domain Eukaryota; kingdom Metazoa; phylum Arthropoda; class Insecta; order Lepidoptera; family Noctuidae; genus Conistra; species Conistra vaccinii. The sequence continues at coordinate 2,850,015 of OX411333.1, forward strand.
AACTTATTAATTTCAGAAATACAATCATTTTTATGTATTAAACTTTCAAAGGTATCTCTAAACTCTAACCAACGGAAATATTCACCATTAAACTTAGCTATTTGTATTTGTGGGAGCTTTAATCCAAAATTGTGATGATCTTCCGGACAACATGAAGCGTAGTGATCAGAACTATGCCTCTGTTCACATTCATTTTTTCGAGAAAACATGTCTAATAAGTTCTTAGCAGTGGCTATGTTAATAACTATGTCTTGCTCCATGTTGTCACGTTCATCAATTTCAGCATCAATGTTGTCAGAACTTAGAACCTCTATTTCACTTTGCAAGTCATCAACTTTCACGGATAATGCCTCAAACTTTACAAGCTTTAAATTTAATTCTGTCAATTGAATTTTATTCAATTCCTCTTGTTTAGAAACATTACATAAATAGTTTTTAAACTTAGTAATTTGTCCTTTAGCGGATGCTCTTTTTGTTAACAATTCTTTATAACGTTGCTTAGCTTCAGCCATTGCGAATAAAGATTGTTATGAAATTTGAGGAATTATCACAGACAATAATATGAATGGGCTCACGTTCCTCGTCTCGGTGTCACCTGCCGATCAGGAAGCCGGGTGCGCACGATCAGTGGAGCGCCAGCAAGACTGTTTAGGCAGTCTCGAACTGGCAGAAAAGCGTACACGGCGATTATGACCTGAAATAGTCGGCAGACTACTTTAATATCGAGACACTAATATTTTGTAAATTGGGTGTAAGTACCTATTGAAACGTTGAACTGAGACCGGATTTGCAATTCTTGTAATCACCTTATTTACACAAATGGTTGCTATGTTACAAAGTGTTTACTGAATTCATTTGTTACATTTAAAATGAAACAACTTAAGTAATAAGTTACATTCAATTTATTCGTTCTTTCAGGTGGAAGGAGCATTTATAATGGCTGCATCTTTGTGGATGATGGAAAATACAGTTTTAAGGATATGTTGATAATAGGAAAGGTATTTGGGGGTTTACAATGACGGAAAGGCACTCAACTTCGGGGCGACGCGTTGACGCTCTTGAATCTCAACTTGGCGGGCTTTGGGGCTTCAGCGTCGATTCCCTTGTATGTAGGTAGCGATTCCGACGAAGATATTTTCTGTGTGGTCGCGGATTTCTTGTTTTAGTTCCCCTCATGGGCCACCATGTTATATCTTTGGATATACTGGTGCAAAAAAAAGGTGTTGATTGCAGTTTATATGATTATTTTATTTACGACGACTTTTAACAAGGTTTTTCTTTAGGTATTGGCGGGAAAGTCTGAATTCCAATTATGAATATAAATAAAGAATAAAAAAAAAAAAAACACAACTTCAGTGACAGCGATGGCGATGTTGCCATTGTAAAAAAAATATAAAATGTTGCCACTTTTGAAGGCCTGAACAATCCACTAGCTGCGTCAGCATCTATCAATCATAAACGGATCGACCATCGATCCGCTTAGTGGAGCAAATACCATTCATCAAGTCAGAAAGCTTCAGCATCAGCTCATTGAGATGCTGAAGGGTGCTGGTATGAACCTCCAGAAATGGTCCTGAAACGTACCGGACCTACTGGTAGATCTATCACCTGACCAACTCAATAATCCATTCAAGTGTTCAGAAACAAGAAAAATACTTGGGTTGAGGTGGAACCCATCAACGGATAGCTTTAGCTTCCAAAATCAATTACAGCAACATGATAAACGCGTCACAAAGACAACTGGTTTCGGAAATTTCAAAACTATTTGACTCCTTAGGCTGGCTGTCACCATTATCTATTACAGCAAAATTGCTTTTTCAAAATGCATGATGCATGAACGAAAAAGTTTCACAAAACGTTCAAGATAATTGGATTCAGCTTAAGAATGATTTCAGCACCATAGATCAATTTATCATACCACGTTATCTCGGTAACACAAACCAATCATATCAAATTCATGGATTTTGTGACGCTTCCGACACAGTAGCGGCGTTAGGGTAGGGCGCGGTTGGGCGATCGCCCAGAGCGCCGGATAAAAGGGGCGCCGCAAGCGGTCCTTTGTAGCCCATCGCTCATAGTTCGAGGTCTACATACTCGTAAATTCCCTAAATTAAGCGAAAAAATCTTTATGTTGGCAGCACTTTAATGTGTAGAGTGTAGGTTTGAATTTAGGAGCTCTCCAATAACACACAGCTCTAACAATATAAAAATAAGTATAGTTTATTGATAACACAAAATTACAATAATTGGTTGTATGTTGTGTGATGAAGTCTGAAATCCTTTTTGCCTGATCAGGATGTGGATACTCCTATTCTTGTTTAAAATTTTATTAAAGATCGCAACTTACAAGAACTGTATCCAAATGTATGGATAGCATTACGCATCTTATTAACTATACCTACCTGGGGGCTTACCATGCACTCTTATAGCAGGTCAATTTTCGACGGAAAGTGAACTGTCGGGCTATTTTGTACTATGAACACGTCAAATAACAGGCGAGCCAGCGATCACATGACTAAAGCCGCTCAGTGGTCACGTGACAACATTTCACTGGTCTGACCTGCGATAGGCTCTACCATCAAGTCATTTTTGACATGTAAAACCTTGATAACTGAGCTGCCCTGCTGTCATATTAAGCAGGCGTGTAAAACTAACTTTTATTGAACTGTTTTCGTTAATTTAAAATAAAAAACGTAAGTACATGTTAATTTGTGAATATAATACTATTGTGGCGTTATTTAAAATTATAGACCACGAAAAAAACAGTCTCTTTGTCGTCTACTTATGTTGTAGAAATGGTACTACGAGTAAGTAGATGTGAAAGAAATAGAAATCAAGAACACAAATAACACAATACTTACATATCAATAAAAACCAATTTAATGTTTAATAGATGTTTTAGGTAAAGACAATATTCATAGTCTTAGTAAAAAAACAAACTACAGCTGCCCAGCCTTGCCCAGCCTCTTGAATTATCGATAGCACTAGCGGTTACCGTTACATACGAACTACGCAGCAAAGACATGACGTTACACAAATCCTGCATGATAAATAGATAAGACTATCCGAAAACAACTTTCGGGTAGTTGCCCGCTAGACATAACACCCGTCTGGTCGGAGGAGCCTCCCTTTTCTAATGAGATGAGTGAACTTTACACCCTGTTCCTCATGCCTCTAAAGCACCACCAACAATAGAATTCACGTCATGTTCCGTCACTTCCACAATCTGCGGGACATTTCTCGAGTTTGAGCCCTTTTTATGTAACCCATTGCATTCCTTGTGATTATTAAAAAAAAAAATGTTTCCAATTTTTATTTATTTATTTATTTATATATACTTACTTAATTTTTATGTCATCAATAAATATTCTGGTCTTGTTGACAATTTATTTGACACGCTATCATCATCATCATCATCATATCAGCCGAAAGACGTCCACTGCTGGACATAGGCCTCCCCCAAGCACCGCCACTTCGACCGATTCTGTGCTTCCCGCATCCAGCGGATTCCTGCGGCCTTTACAAGGTCATCGGTCCATCTTGTGGGAGGCCTTCCAACGCTACGTCTTCCGGTACGCGGTCGCCACTCCAGAACCTTTCGGCCCCATCGGCCATCTGTTCTGCGGGCAATGTGTCCTGCCCATTGCCACTTAAGTTTGGCAATTCTTCGGGCTATGTCGGTTACCTTGGTTCTCCTGCGGATCTCTTCATTTCTGATTCGATCACGTAGGGAAACTCCAAGCATAGCCCTCTCCATTGCTCTTTGGGTGACTTTTAGCCTTCTAATAAGGCCCATTGTAAGCGACCACGTTTCAGTGCCGTAAGTCATCACTGGCAACACGCACTGGTCAAAGACTTTCGTCTTGAGACACTGTGGTATGTGGGACGAAAAGATATTGCGTAGCTTCCCGAACGCTGCCCAGCCGAGTCGGATTCGATGATTGACCTCTTTCTCGAAATTGGACCTACCTAGCTGGACAGTTTGTCCTAGGTAAACATACTCGTCTACAACTTCGAGCGTAGCGTCTCCGATCTTTATGAGAGTGGGTGTTACATGGGCGTTTGACATAACCTTTGTCTTGTCCATGTTCAGTTTAAGACCCACTCTTTCGGAGGCTCTACTGAGGTCATCGAGCATTATACTGAGGTCCTCCATGGTCTCAGCCATGATGACTATGTCGTCGGCAAACCGAAGGTTAGTGACATACTCGCCATTGATGTTGATGCCTAGCCCTTTCCAGTCCAGAACCTTGAAGACATCCTCCAGTGCAGCGGTGAACAGTTTCGGAGAGATAACGTCGCCTTGTCTCACACCTCGCTGCAGAAGGATAGGTTTCGAGGTCTGGTCGTGGAGGCGGACTGACATAGTGGCGTTTTGGTATAGACACTTTAACACCTCGATGTACCGATAGTCGATCTGGCACCGTTGAAGAGACTGCAGTACAGCCCATGTCTCGATCGAATCGAAGGCTTTCTCGTAATCCACAAACGCTAAGCAGAGAGGCAGATTATACTCTTCGGTCTTCTGTATTACCTGCCGCAGCGTATGTATGTGGTCCACGGTGCTAAAGCCTTTACGGAATCCGGCTTGTTCGGGAGGCTGGAAGTCGTCAAACCTGCGCGCGAGACGGTTCGTGATGACTCTTGAAAACAGCTTGTAGATATGGGTCAGAAGTGTGATGGGCCTGTAGTTCTTAAGCAGGGCATTGTCGCCCTTTTTAAAGAAAAGTACCACCACACCTCTGTTCCATGCCTGTGGCGTTTTACCCTCGAGTATGACGGAATCAAATAGCTTCTGAAGGGCCTTAAGAACGGGTTTCCCACCGGCCTTTAGGAGTTCGGCCGTAATTCCGTCATCACCCGGCGCCTTGTTGTTTTTAAGCTGCTTTAAAGCCATCCTAATCTCGTACAAGCTGACGTCCGGGATATCTTCGGCATAATGTCGGGTTAATCTAGCTCTTGGGTCGTTTGCCAGATTCGTAACGGGGTTACTGGTTGACGTGTATAACTGTCCATAGAACCTCTCGATCTCCCTCAACAGCTCAGGTTTGGCGGATACGATTCTGCCATCATCGGTCTTCAGTTTCGCAAGCTGGCTCTGCCCAATAGACAGATCTCTTGCAAAAACCTTGGAGCCCTTGTTCCGCTCTATTGCGTCCTTAATACGGTTCGTATTATAATGGCGAAGGTCGCTTTTCAAGGACTTAGAGATCTGTCTATTGAGCCGCCGGTAATTGAGTGCATCGTCTGAAGACTGCAGGATCATCTCGCGCCTCTCCTCCATGAGCTGTAGAGTAGCATCAGAGAGCCTTTTGTTTCGGTTTGTACGACGGGTCTTGAAGATCTTGGACCCGACCGTATGGACAGTTTCCACGAACCCATCGTTATAGTCGTCCACGGAGCTCCCTAGGCAGTCGAAACGATTCCGAAGTTCGAGCTGAAAGCTCTCGGGGTTTTGGATTTGGATCGGTGCTGGGCGGAGCGTAGACTTCATCAGTCGAGATCTTTCCAGCTTGATATTTAGGTTCAATGTGCCTCTTACCATACGGTGATCGCTTCCGGTTTTCACCGCGTTGATCACAGAGACATCATTGAATATCTGCTTCTTCGTCGACATAATGAAGTCGATCTCATTTTTTGTTGCACCATCAGGGCTCTGCCAGGTCCACTTTCCGTGCTCACGTTTTTTGAAGAAGGAGTTCATCATAAAGAGGCCTTCCTTCTCCATAAAACTGGCCAGTAGGTGACCCCGGTGGTTCCGACGTCCAACTCCAAATTGCCCCACTCGCAGTTCATCATCGTTTCGCTTGCCCAGTTTCGCGTTGAAGTCCCCCCATGACAACGGTGAAGTGAGTTTTAGAGCCATGCATGGCTCTTGAAATATCCTCAGACATGGTCTCCACCTCATCGTCGGGGTGTGACGAGGTCGGGGCGTAAACCTGTACGACCTTCAGCGAATATCTTGCGGATATTCTGAGTATAAGGTACGCCACCCTGGTCGACACACTCTCGATCTTCACCACGTTGCTCACAAGGGACTTGTGGACGATAAACCCGACACCACCCTGGGACTGCTGGTCGCCCTCCCGGAAATAGAGCAGGTTTCCGGATTTAAGGATTATCGAGTCCTCCCCCTCTCTTCGGACTTCCGATAACCCTACTATACCCCATCGTAACCTGCTCAATTCTTCCTCGAGTTCGATGATCTTCTCGTCGGTCCGGAGTGTACGCGTGTTGAATGTTGCCAGGTCCAGTTTCCGGTGATTTTGGTAGCCGGACACGCTATGGTCATTCGAAAATAGTAATCACTTTGGTAAGTTCTTAAGTAGGTTGGTGTTGTTGCTGGTACCTTTATTTTACATCTAAAAGGGCCTCCAACGTCATAATCGTGTTACATAAGATTTTTTGCTACGAAACATAGTTATTTTATTTTATTTTTTTGATCATTTTATACTGTTATAAAATTAATTTTATATATTTTATATAACCGTAAAACCGGTAACATTCCGAAAAAGTATTTCCGAACGTTTGTTTATACATAATATGACGTACCGGTCAACGAAAGCGTAGCAAGTCTGAAGTTGATACATTGCAGTTCAGACTGAAATGCTCATGGTACAAATAGAAAACCTGTCAAGTTAAAATGCCAAGTTGACCTGCCCTGTAATTGACAAGTATTTAAAATGTGAACATGAACATTTTAAATAACGGTTGCTAGTGGGGAGAGGAGTTTTTCAAAGCTGAAGCTGATAAAAACCTATTCTCGATCAACAATATCTCAATCTAGATTGACAAACTTAGCAACTTTGTCAATTGAAAACGAAATTGCTGAAAACATCGACTTTGATAACCTTATAAAAGAGTTCGCTGATAGAAAGGCCAGAAAAGTAAAATTTTATTAGTTTTTTCTTATAAACGGTAATTTTTTATAAAACTTAAATAATTATTTCTTTTAATAAATGGTTATGGCACTGCCGACAAAGCATACGCATGTCTTGTGTATGTACCTAGTAGCAAATGACAAGAAGGACGAGTACATATCAACGCTCGCTGTAGCAAAAACTAAGTTACCACTTCTGGCAAAAAACGTATCATTACCACGACTAGAGCTATGTGCGCTACTGCTATCACAACTTATAAAGAAAGTCATGGAATCTATATCAAATCAGTATTATTAGTCAGTAGTATTAATCAGTAGTATTATTTACCCGACTGCCCCAGAAGGAGGGTTATGTTTTTCGAGAGTATGAATGTATGTATGTATGTTTGTCTATTTCTTTGGCACGCTCTGTACCTAGCCTAAACGGCTTGATGGATTTTAACATTGAGGTGTCGTTAGATTCGTTTTAACTTTTAATCGTAGGAATGACATAGGCTGGACCGAGTTATTTGAGCCGGCTGCAATACCTCGCGGCCGGTTTTTTCCACTTCCCCGCTCCGCTTCCTTGCTCCACTTCCCCACTCCGCTTCCCCGCTCCGCTTGCCGGTTTTGTATGAATTTTTAAACTAGTTCGCAAATCCCTGTCCACTGAAGCGGAGCGGAGAGATTTTACACAATTCCATTGGTTAATATTGGCACAGCTCTGCTCCGCTCCTCTCCTCTCCGCTTCAGTGGACAGTCAGCCTTATGTTGGACTTTTTAAGATAATTATTATACAATACTGTAGAACATGACATCTTCAACAATAATCGTCATATTTCAGCCAATTTACACCATACCTTAATTAATTGTACACTAAAACCTTCCGCATTAATCACTCCGTCCAATGGTGAAAACCGTTTGAAAATCCGTTTGGTAGTTTTTGAGTTTATCGCGTTCAGACAGACAGACAGACGCGGCGGGGGACTTTGTTTTATAATAATTATGTAAGGATGTATGGATTATGTAAGTCTAAGTCTATGTATTTTCCTAGGACTCTTCAGAGTTATCTTGTCCCTATTGACATGGGGGTAGCTGCAGTAGGAGCCAAACAAAATGATTACCTACGTTTTACCATGAAGGTAGGTACTTACTAACTTTTTCTCAATATCTATGGTACAGTCAGCTTCACGATGTGGGTGCCCTTGAAAGCACCTACGTTCGAACCTCGCGAATATTACAATACAATTAAATACAACTTGCTATGCGGCAACGCATAGCAAGTCTTGTATTTAATTGTAATATGTTTTCAAACAGTTTATAGATGCACAAGAATACCTATTTCAGAACTGTTAGCAGCAGCTAAGTTGGTCTAGACTCTAGTCTACACCAACTAAACCTCTCTACGGCCTTATTACAAACAAGGTTTATCTGTTTAAACCAGTGAGCCATTTTTGAATTTCGAAATTTAAGCCGATTTAGTTGGTCTAGACTAGAGTTTTAGAAATGAGTGAATTGAACCTGCACCCTAATTACGTAATGCACGATCAATTTTAAATTGAAACCAATTGAAAAAGATTGCCAGTCCATTGCTTCATAAGTTCGACAAAAAAAATCTGCTCAATTTTTTTGTCGAACTTATGAAGCAATGGACTGGCAATCTTTTTGGGGCAGAATCAACGGTATCGTATGCCACTTCCTTGACCTCTAGAGTCTAGACTCTAGGAAGTGGCATACGAGATACCGTTGATTCAGGTTCAATACTGGCAGTCTGATGATACTGGGAGTCCGAGTCTGAGTAAGGGTTTTGTTACGTAATTTTTTTTTTTTTAAGTTTTTTAAGTAGTTTAACAATTTAAAAAAAAAATTGTTATAATAACAAGTAGGTTTATATTAAAATGAAACAAATATAATTTATTTTAGTAGTAATTATAATATTATAGATAACTGCAACCACAGATATAGACATATATCTGTGACTGCAACATACAGGTAAATGCATCGCTTCACTGCAAAATAGTTAAAATAATAGTTAATACAACCTACATAAAATGGTTGACAATTTTACTTTCAAACAAGTAGAATAATCTTAGAATAATAAAGAGAATAATATTCATAATTTAACGAGTGAAAAAACATGTTCGCATTAGTTAACATTCAAATGAAACATTTTACATCTCTCGTAAATCATAAACATTATCTACCTCCAATTACCATTACCTGGCTTATTATTCACAATAATGAAATACCTAGTGTCCTGTCCCCGTGTCCCCGTTGTCCTAATTTGGAGGGCGTCCGGTGAGCGTCCGGGCGGGGATTGTAAATAGTGTCCCGGACTTTACCCGGACACAATTTTTGTCACTTACATAATCCATACATCCTTACATAATTATTATAAAACAAAGTCCCCCGCCGCGTCTGTCTGTCTGTCTGAACGCGATAAACTCAAAAACTACCAAACGGATTTTCAAACGGTTTTCACCATTGGACGGAGTGATTAATGCGGAAGGTTTTAGTGTACAATTAATTAAGGTATGGTGTAAATTGGCTGAAATATGACGATTATTGTTGAAGATGTCATGTTCTACAGTATTGTATAATAATTATCTTAAAAAGTCCAACATAAGGCTGACTGTCCACTGAAGCGGAGAGGAGAGGAGCGGAGCAGAGCTGTGCCAATATTAACCAATGGAATTGTGTAAAATCTCTCCGCTCCGCTTCAGTGGACAGGGATTTGCGAACTAGTTTAAAAATTCATACAAAACCGGCAAGCGGAGCGGGGAAGCGGAGTGGGGAAGTGGAGCAAGGAAGCGGAGCGGGGAAGTGGAAAAAACCGGCCGCGAGGTATTGCAGCCGGCTCAAATAACTCGGTCCAGCTTAAGTCATTCCTACGATTAAAAGTTAAAACGAATCTAACGACACCTCAATGTTAAAATCCATCAAGCCGTTTAGGCTAGGTACAGAGCGTGCCAAAGAAATAGACAAACATACATACATACATTCATACTCTCGAAAAACATAACCCTCCTTCTGGGGCAGTCGGGTAAAAAGGAACTTGCGTGGTTGCGTCCACGCTTCGAGGGCGCTTCGCAACATTTTTTTTTTATGGTTTGGATGTCATCAAATGACTTCTCCCGCTCTGGGCGGAGCGGAAGGGCGTGTCAGACTCTTACTGACTAAAACCCACCCGTGTTCGTTCACTTGCCTACGTTGCCAGGGGCCATGGTCACCCCTTACGGCCCATTCACGACTTCGGGCGGCGCGGCAAGCGGCGCGGCGAGCGGCGCGGTGTGGGAACTAAAAAGTTGCCGCTGCGAGCGGCGTGCCGTGGCATGCTTCATACATTTCTGTGCATTTGTTTTTACCGTTAGGACCTTCCCGCAACCCAGGCAGGCATCGGCCCTAGCGGACCCCGTCAATTGTGCTGACATCTCTTTGAGGCGCATGTGAAACACAATGGATGGCGAGCTACCCATTGCTCTCCGTCCTCTAGCCCGCGCCTATGGTGGCCGGAAATCGGCTACCGATTCCCGACGCCCAGGGCGTCTCCTGCGGGCGTGAGGGCGCGAATTTTGCCTCTCCCTCACGCGCTCCGCCTCCTCCTCCGGGAGCATTACTGCTTCGCAGAAGGAGGTGACGGCTTGCCATGCCCTCTCGCTCCGTACCATGGTCTAGCTGAACCAGGGCCGGACGCGAGAGGTCACCACCACCTATCTTCCACGAGGATTCGCGCGCCCTTGGGTGGCAGAGTGCTTGATGTAATTATATACTTCGTTAAGTAGAAATTCATACAATTTTATTGAGCGCCCAAAATGCAGCGCACAAAACACGCGTCTCGGGCGAATGTTATAACTAGGGGCCTAGGTACCTATATCTTAGTTGGAATGTATTCAAATGATGCAAACCGCATCAAAGCCCATTGTCTAGAACTGTTGATTATATTAGATTAGAAGTACTAAACCTACACGCGAACAGACGTAAAGCGACTTACTATTGAAATAATATTACCTATGTAAACAGACAAAAAAATAAATGCATTACTTTCATTTACAATATTTTTGGAACGTAAATAGCTGGTTAAAAAAATATTTTCGTAACTCCCACTGATGACAGTTTGTGTTTGAGCTCGATAGATGGTGTTGGGATCTAATTAGATCTCGCTATGGTTTCGTTACAACGGGTCATATAAATATAACCTCGGGGTGCCTTTGAAAAACAAGCGACGGTTAACGGCGTCGTCCACCATATGTTTTGGATTTTTTCCATATAAGTTTTTGAAAGAATCGGGCCCTTTGGTTCGATTTTTATTCACTTACTAGCTGCCCGTCCCAGCTTCGCATGGGTAGCCCTAATTAGCAATAAATTAAAATTACGGCTATAAATTGAGATTTAAACTATCCTATCTCTCAAGTTGGATCGAACTGCACATGGTGTGCGAATTTTATTATAATCGGTTAAGTGGTTTAGGAGTCCATTGAGGACAAACATTGTGACACGAGATTTATATATATTAAGATAATAATTGTGTTTTGACAGAACAAGCGCCCGATGCATCATCGCAGAGGGTTTATTCTGAAAGTAGGCAACGTCGCAAATAGATGTCAAATATTTCGCTGTTTTGATTAATTTGATAATATTTCTGTATGGAAATAAAAAATGTGGCTAACTAGCGAACTAGAATATTGATTATAAAATGCAATAGTTAATATCGTAACACCGAATAGTTAGTTTTAGATGTAAAAAAAGTATTTGTAAACTTTCCAAATGTCTTTTTTTCACCTAAAACGGGAACAACATCAAATTCAATGTTATAATTGCAATTCATTATTAATATTCTAGTTAGTTGGTTAGCCACATTTCTTATTTCCATACAGTATTATTTCTAAATTAATCGAAACAGGTAAATATTTGACAGCTATTTACGACGTTGCCAACTTTTAGGATGCACCCTCTTAAATATATAGCAATTTGACAGTAATTATACAGGGTGTTTGGCACTGTTTGGTGCAACGTGTGCCAAATTGAAATGGTCGACTGAAGGGGTCATGTGCTACCCTTTCAGACCCCTTAACATCTCTCATGCCCTGTGGATTTTTTTTATTGACTTTTCGTTGTTTTGTTAAAAAAAGACCCAAATTTTACATTCAAATACAATTTTTTTTTGGCAGTGTATTGGCAGTGTAGTGACTGCCACCAGTGGCACTCTATCCCTATGGGATAAAGTGCCACTACAGGCACCCTAGTAACACCGCCTCGGCCCGGCCAAAGTACCGCAAGCATTGGATTGTCATTGTCACTAAGTCACGTTTGCAGATTTGGATAATAATTATGTTGCGAACGTTTGCAGATCTAAACCACGCTGCAGTAAATGTGGCCACGAGCACCCTAGTGATTATTGCAACATTTCTGAGGGCGAGGCCTTCTGTGTGCTTTGTTCGGGTAATCATTAGGTACGCTAATAGCATGGCATATCCCGAGCAGAAAGCCATTTAAGACTATTATGGGTGAATAATGTATTCCTTATGTTGAGGCTAGCAAAATTATTCCTCCAATTCATATCGCAAAACTGTGATACTTTAACCCAGGAGAATATTATTAAAGTCTCATTCTATTCGAAACGGCCACCTTTGGCTTTGATACAGGCCTTTAATCTGTCTGGCCACGAATCTATGGATTATCGCATTGTTTCCATGGGAAATTTGCAGAAAATTTCGCGCGGGCGAGCCTAGCGTCTCACACAGACACTGAGCGGCTGTGCTACGGAAAAACAAAGCAACTAACGTATTTTTCAAAATCAGTTTTTTTACATATTTGGAACATTTTGCCTATAACGGACACTGCTACATTCACAGAATCATCGAAAAGGCTTTATTTTTCGAGATAAAAGTTTGTAAAATAAAGTAACTGCAGGTACTTGTCTAACATATCTACGGTAAAACAAAGTAAACCACAATGTCTAAGCAAAAACAAAGTAATTGCACGTCGATTACATTGTTTTTACGTTGTGAAATGATTTAATTGGCTTTTCATTTGATTTATATTTCTTTTTAAGCCCCTTTATCTAGCTATAAGAAAATCAAACAACTTTACTTTGTTTTTGAATTGTTAAAAATGGCCAAAATGGCAAATTTGTTAACGTAAAAAAAAAGCAAGTAAAATGACAAATGTAAAACAAAGCAACTGATTAACAGTTGCTTTGTTTCTTTATTGTAAATCAATTCAAGCTATTACTATATCCCATTTACTTGGTTTTTAATATGCTGTCGTTTATTTCAAAATTTGAAATGTCTAAATTATTTGACATTACTCGGTTTTAACAAATTTCTGAACGCACCTTTCAAATGTCACTTTTCCCGCAATTAAACTTATTGTCAGTTACAACTTTGTGTCGATAAGTTTGCCGAGGCTGTGATTCTTGTGTGTTTTGTTTGGAAAACGTTTAAAATGCAAAATAGCCGCAGTTTACGTTCGAGAACTATGGTGCAGTTAGCACAAATGTAAGTCCAAATGTCCAATTATTTGTATTGTGTGTTTACATTTCGTAAATACCTATTTACGAGATATATCGTAGGCATACATGAGGTAGTACCTATTTTTCTGTTTTGATTTGGTTGTCTATAAGAAATACTAATCAATTTGTGTTATTTGTATTACCAATAAGGGCGTTTGTGCACTGCACAGAATTTTACCGTCCGGCAGTCAGATTTACATCAACTTTCATTTAAAATTCATTGAATTTCATTGACAATTGTAAGAAATCGGACTGCCGGACGGTAAAATTCCTTGTAGTGCACAAACGCCCTAAGGGTATGATTTCTTTTAGGATATCCGAATCACCTAAGAATCTCCAGGAAGAGACCAATACTGTTGAGGCCATACCTGACGATAACCTTACGTCGCATCACACAATTATTGCTCAACCATCTACTTCAAAAAACTGTTTCTCGTCCCACTCAGACCACCAGAATGATTCTGAAGTTTCCCCACAAATATTGTGAGTAACCTATAGTCATTCTAGTAATGAAATATAGCTAAAAAGTTTATTGAATATTATAGATTTTATTATTAAGAACTGTCATATTGTACTACTATTATTATGAACGAAAAGAGCGGTTATCTTGTTATTCATTATGTTAGTAATTTTTAATCATAATAAATTTTTTTCAGAGACTTGATTACACCAGAAGATATAGATATTGACACAGGAAAAAAGGTATAAAATCTATTATTTTAAAGAATATACAGGGTGTTTGGCAGAACGTTGAACATACGAAAATGGTGGATAGGCAGGGTCATCTTTTCTGCTACTTACTCAGCCTTATTTGGACCTGGCCCCCTGGATATTTAAAAAAAATATTTTTTGCTTTCTTCTAGTTTCACCACTTTCTTAACATTAAAGTGTATTTTTTTTTTTGAAAATAGGTAAAACAGGCAATATTTTTTTTAATCTTTAATGTTGGCAGATTTTTATAAAATTATTGCTTTATTCACATGTTAGCTAGAAAAAAAGTTATGAGTCTTCAAACTTACAGAAAAATTTAAAAATATTTAAATCTTAATTTCAACATGCATTAAAAAAAAAACAAAAAATGATTGAGGAGTTCCAATTCTAGCAAAACATCCCTAGTGTGTGACCTTTCTAATGGTATGTAATTTGCTTGTATAAAAAAAGAGCTTAAAATGTTATTTCATAATTTTTACATCTTTCTGTAAGTTTGAGGACTCATAACTTTTTTTCTAGCTAACATTTGAATAAAGCAACAATTTTATAAGAATCTGCCAACATTAAAGATTAAAAAAAAAACAAAAATATTGTTTGTTTTACCCATTTTTAATAAAAATTACACTTTAAAGTTAAAAAAGAAACTAGAAGAAAGCAAAAAAAAATATCCAGGGGGCCAGGGTCAAATAAATTAGGGCTGAGTAAGTAGCAGATGACCCCACCTATCCACCATTTTCGTATGTTCAACGTTCTGCCTAACAACCTGTATATTCTTTAAAATAATAGATTTTATAACTTTTTTCCTGTGTCAATACCTATATCTTCTGGTGTAATCAAGTCTCTGAAAAAAAATTATTATGATTAAAAATTACTAACATAATGAATAACAAGATAACCGCTCTTTTGGTTCATAATAATAGTAGTACAATATGACAGTTCTTAATAATAAAATCTATAATATTCAATAAACTTTTTAGCTATATTTCATTACTAGAATGACTATAGGTTACTTACAATATTTGTGGGGAAACTTCAGAATCATTCTGGTGGTCACAATTGATGATGACAAATGATTACAACTTATTCCTATGATTTTTGAATTTATTTTAGGTAACCGTTATACATATACATGCCCTATTCCTTGAATGACACTTAATATCTTAATAAATCCTAAGATGAACTAGTTTTTACAATTCTTACAAATTATGTGATTCATAAAAAGCAAAAGCCAACAAATCTTATAGTAGACATATTGTGAGCATCAAGATGACGGGACCAAGCCCCCAATTTAAAATGCATCACATTCAAGAGTTAGTACTACATATGTACTAATTGTACCCTAAACAAGACATTTGTACCTCTAAAGGTAAAGGAATTATGTCAAGATTTCACTGGTCCCGCCACTTTGATATCAAAGTGGCGGGACCTTTTGGATGCGCTATTCAGAGGCAGGTAATACACACCCGAAGACTTAGTACTACATATGTACTGGTATATACTCAGTTTTCAATACAATTGTAAGTGCCAAATTAAAGTTATGTGATTAAAACATTGGTCCCGCCATTTTGATGATTCATGTTATCGCTGAATTCATATGAAAAACGTTAAAACTCGTGCAAAATCAAATGTGGAAACTTAGTACGTCATACGTACTTGATCGTGTGTAATTTTCATATTCGTAACCTAAGTACATCAAAAATTATCTATCATTCGTAGTTTTCTTTGAAATGGACACATCTATGCAGAAATGAAACAACCCAAAATTGTTTTGAAAAATGTATAATATATAAATTGATCCAATTTAACTATACAGGATGGATTTTTGAGATGGGGCAGCCAGAACCTAACCGTTAACAACCTTAACAAAGGCCACACCTTAACCGTTGTAGCTACAGGAAAACGGTCTTGGGAGACGGTCTTTAACTTTTCCGTTGATCTGCATAGACAGATATTGAAAAAAAAACTGTACAGTCAGCAAGAAAATCGGCAGTTGTAAATTTAAAATTTACACTTGCCTAGTTATCATATTATTATAATAATTATTGTGTTTAAATTTTTAAGTAATCAGGGTTGATAGAGTGTGACTAAATATTACAGCAAAAATAAAACGATGACTGTGAATATAGGTAATAATTTTGAACACATAAATTTGTAGTCATTAATTAATAGTAATGATTAATTTGTAGAATTTGGATTTGTGTTTGTTTATTTGTTTGTGTTTGTATTAATTTGTTTGTTTGTTTGTATACGGTAATTGTTTTGTTTTTGTTTGTGTGTTGTGTATTTGTAGTTTGATTTGTAGATGGATTTGTGTTGTTTGTTTTGTTGTGTGTTTTGGTTATTAGTATTAATTTGTAGTAGTTTATAGTTATTAGCATACTACATTTAAGAACAAACTTAGTTATGCGGTCTCAAAAAAACAACATAATTGGACTTTATTGAATTTCTACAGTACTTGTAGTAGATATTCGCTAGTTTATTTGTATGCGGGTAGCATTAGGTATAGCTAATGGCATAATTTAAATTAATAGCCATATGTCAGCTAGCACACGCCAATTTACCAACCAAAAACATCGAGAACTATACTCAAGCAAATATAAAAAACGTAAACAATATCTAAATAAAAGCCTCCAGGCATTAAGGGTGTGCCCGCCTACATAATTATAGCTATAAAAGTATAGCTGTAACTGGAAGTTATAAATGATAAATTAGGACCATCGAGGTAAAATAAATAAACAGTTAATTACTGATAACAATAACAAAACCATGATCAGCAAGACGACCAGTCACCACAAGCAGCACCCGTTAACGAGCATAACGCAAAGATCAGCCATTACCCCCCTCGCCATATTAGAGCGAAGGAGGCAGCCCGACCCCCGACGCTACCGCAAGCAGTGACATCTAAGAGAGCATGACGAACTTTCTGCCGGTTGCTCAGGCAAAAAATAATATGCACAATTGTCGAGGTCGCTAGCTAACCACATATTGCAATACAACTCATAAAAAAACATTGTAATGAGTAGATTTTGTCAATAATAAATTAAAATAAATTGCCTTATGAAGTCAAATAAAAAAAAAAACAATATAAACTCATATAACCTGTCAGTAGGTAAGCTAATTCTGGAGAAAGAACATAAAAATTGTCTTGAGTTAATCACAGCGACCTTAAAAATCTTCAAACCCCTTGATAAGTCTTATTTTTGCCCATAAATTAAACAATTAGGCACTATGGACGTTTGACTCTTCATAACTTTCGTCTTTAAGTCATCGTAGCACTCCCACTTACCAATTATTCGAGAAATATGTGCTCGATAATGCCCAATGCCGCTAGATGTAGGTGGAGCTATAAACTCTATAGCAGATATAATAGAATAGCATTTCCCTTTTAAGACAATTTGTCTCGGAATTTCAAAAATGTCAATTTTCTTCAGATCATTAAGTTCAAAAAATATAGTAGATGATAATGAGTAGGATATGGTTTTGATTCCATTGCAGCCAGATGCCCGGCATGGTACCATTTGATCTTGAATCATTTCTTCAGCTGATTTATCGAGGGAAGCTATGCCGGTGCTTATAATGTTTAAATTTAGAGGTAAAAACCCGATCGCCCTTTTTCCTAATCCGTTGATTAAGCATTTGTCATTCGAGCAGTTTCTTACTTCATCTGCACTGTATATAACATCGGATAATATATGTTCAACAATATAGCTAATGTTGCACTCGCAGCGTACTTGTATTTCATTTTCACCGATAGTTTCTGTTTTAAAATATGATTTCAAAATGTGAAGTCTATCTATATAAATAGCATCGGCGTTGGTATCTTTAGTAGCTAGATTTTTTATAAAACTGCAGTAATCATGATCCGTATTATCTATTTTTTCTTTTAACTGATACTTTTCCAAGTAAGCTATAGCCAACGACTGTGACATGGCATCAAATGCACAGGTATTTACCCCTGTAACACCATCAATACCTTTCATCGTATTCCCATTTCTTAATATAAAAACTTTTTTTATTTGTGTTTTGACTCTGCGTTTTTTTTTTCCTTTGCCTCGCCAATTTTCAACAAAAGAAGGATTTTTGTCAAAAATAGAATCTGTATTTGAATTACTCTTTACTGTGTTAGTCTGTGCTCGTTTAATAATCGACTTTTTTTTGTTGTCTTTTCCTAAATGTAAATCACTCGATGCTAATTTTATTTCACCTGAGATATACTCGAAATGTTTTATAATGAATTCATCTATTCTCAGCCTGTGCGATTTGGTTTTAAGATCGCAAAGAAGCGTCTTGATATTCTTAAAATAGCTCTCTATATTGGATGATGTAGGATTGCGTATTTCGCTACCGTACACATTTTTCATTATGTTAGTCCATAGAGGCACTTGTTTCATCAATCTTAATAATGTGACAATCAGCGAAGGCAAGTAATATAAGTTTTCTGTGTTACAAAATTTTTCGGAAGTGAGATTATTAATTATTGTTTCTCTAGATATATGATCACTTAACCAATTAACTCTCATATCTACTTGGAATTTTTTTCTTTCGTGTGTATGCCTGGTTTGTTCTTGATCTAAGAAATTTATATTTTTAGAAATACCTTCCTTATGTTTCTCTTCATCCTCTTGCCCATCAGTTTCGAGTTGAGATTTGATTTCTTTGTCAAAATTAATATCATGATCACTGTCATTGTTGCCCATTTCATTGTCATGAAATAAAGATTTTAATCGCAATCTCGCTTCTTCACTTCTTGATATTTTTCCATCTTGATCATTGCCAGATATTTTTGCTAAACATAGTATAACCATATCTTTTGCAATCTGTTTCATCACTTCAACATTTTCACACGATTTCATCTTTTTAAAGCAATTAACGTAAAAGTGCTTTACTCTGCTATCGCAATTTTTGAAACAAGACTGATTGTATAAAATTTTGATCATATGGCTAGTATCAATTCTAATGTAAGTTTCTGGCAAGACGACGTCTTTTTGTTCAAATAATATACCAAATGATACTTCCAAATATTCTTTTGTTGTACTGTAGCGTGTAAAAGCTTTAACACATGCTCCGATAAGCGCAGAAGAGTCATCGCATATTACTTCTGCTGGTACTGGATTTTTTTTACACCACTGATTCAGCCACTCAGTGATCGTTTCTATGGTATGACTTTCGGATACCATCTGGAACAGTGGTACGCTGGTGTGCCCCTCAAATGTTTTTAAAACACACATATATAAAAACAAGTGTTTAGTAAGTGAAATTTTAGAAGAAGGGCCAAAGCTCTTCAAAATACTCCCCGTAGCATCTAGACTTATTACTGCCCGCTGAGTATCATGAAGGTATTGACTGTAATATTTTTCTTGATCAGGAGACCAATAATGCACGATGAAATTTGGATGTAGTGATATTAATCGGATAAATTCATTATAGGGTGGAGTTTGAGCCATTAGCCATAATGACATTGTCGGGTTTGAGTCACAATATGTAGCCTTTCTTCCTTCATGCTTGATTTGGCGAAGAGTTCCTAGTGTTGGCAATATAGGCGGTTCAACATCGATACTGTCCATCATAGAATGAGCTAACGAATTGCGTACAGAGATAGCTGATGACATTTTTAGGTCATCACTTAATTCCTTTCTTTTTATAGATGACAATTTAATCTTTCTGTGCATTTTATGTTTAAAATCTGGTTTCAGATTTTTAATTGAAACTTCACAGTTTGCTATTTTCTCGGTAGGCCATTTTATAAGAATGTCAACATTCGCTTCACATTCTTTACATTTTCCGAAACAGTGGACAAATTCATCTTTTTTGATTGTATACGTTTTGAAATGCCAAATACATGGTTTTTTGGTTACTTTCCATAACTCCTCTCTCAATAGCCCTGCCCATTCTTGACTAGGTAAACACATTTTCTTACGATACTTTGATGTTAAGCTAGGACAATTTCTTCTGACATATTTAACGATTGGCTGAATTTTGTTCCAAGCGTAAATATCTAAATGGAAATGAAATTGTTCAGATTCTACAAGCAATTTATCACAATCGTAGTCACTACTTTCATAATGTTCTATTTCCTTAGCGTTATAATCGCTATCCGTTACAGATTCAGGTTCATAAAAAAAAAAAATTGAAATTGCGTTTAACCGACAGGTATAAACTTTTCGGGGTCATTCGTTTCGCGAATAGGACATTCGTTTTCACAGTGACATTTTGCGAATGGGACATTCTGCGTCAAGACCTTTTGAAATTAAGTTGTCTACTTATATCAGTAAACACTAGGTCATTTGATGATGGTATGCCGTAAATAAAATTTGCTTTGTGATTTTCAAATAGTTTTTTTTGGTCTTCCAACAGCACTTTACTTTTCCTACCTGTTTGTACTTTCATCTTCATGGTTTTTGGGGCTTTTTTGCGCCTATGCGGAATAATTTGCGCTAAATCAGAAAGCGAAATTTGAAAAATATTTTTTATTAATAGATTCACTATGTTGAACGCAGCTCAAATGTCGTACAAATGTCAAAGGTCACAGGTGCATATTCACAGCTGACAGCCCGCTATTGTGTCTATGTTCTGTGTTCTGAGGTTATTATATAATTACCTCGTCAAAATATAAACCTACGTAAAGTAATAAGGGTTTCCACTGATCAAAATATACTGGGTGGAATTTTTGAACCTCACCTGGAGGGAAACTACTCTAAATAAATACTGAAGATAGCAAATTTTACTCAAAGGAAACATTCCTTTATTTTTAAAAAGAAACAAAACCGTATTTACAGATTTTCGAAAATTCGCGTGCCACAATCGGGAATCGAACATCTGGAAATCCGAAAAAATAACAACCTGTACTTTTGTGGCATAAATCCATAGGGTCAATCATAAAAATCAAATCTCTCTAACAAACATGATAAATTATTAAATGAAAGGAAAACCATAAAATCATAATATTAATTAGTTATAATAATGGTTATAATCAAAATTAGTTGCTCGAAATGAGTTCCATTTTGTTGGATACACAAACTTATTCTTGGGAATTCATTTCTGTAATGTATGTAGTAATAAGTTATTTGTAGGTATATCGTTTATTATAAGTATTGAAGGTAGTTCCGTTGTTCTAACATTTTAAGCCAGTCATTATACTTGTGCCAGTACGTTGCTAAGTGTTTTATTCCCGTATCCAGAGTGCTCCCAATTCCAACCCAAGGACTGTTCAATTTCCAGTATCTTTTAACAGCGAGTTGTGATGAATACTGAAAATCGTAGTGTGATACCAGTTCTTAAATCGTTTACGGATAGGATTTTTGTTTTTTTTTCGTTTACCTATATAAAATAAGTTAATATTTTATGATTTTTCTTTTATTGAATTTATCATGTTTATTAGAGAGATGATTTCATCCTTACGATTGACCCTATCGATTTATGCCACAAAAGTACAGGTTGTTATTTTTTCGGATTTCCGGAAGTTTGATTCCCGAGTGTGGCACGCAAATTTTTGAAAATCTTTAAATACAGTTTTGTTTCTTTTTAAAAATGTTTGTTTGTTTATGTTTCCTTTGAGTAAAATTTGCTATCTCCAGTATTTAGAGTACTTTCCCTCGAGGTGAGGTTCAAAAATTCCTCCCTGTACATCAGAATCATAAAGCTCGTTTGGTTCATTTCTGCATACATCTTTCCAATTCTATAAAAAATAATTTTCGATAGTAAAATATGATACTTGATGAACTTTTATCATAAGAACACTAAAGGCAACATTTATATTGGATCAATATACATGTATATCATACAATATATCATTATCAAAACCATTTTTTCATTTCTGCATAGATGTGTCCATTTCAAAGAAAACTACGAATGATAGATAATTTTTGATGTACTTAGGTTACGAATATGAAAATTACACACGATCAAGTACGTATGACGTACTAAGTTTCCACATTTGATTTTGCACGAGTTTTAACGTTTTTCATATGAATTCAGCGATAACATGAATCATCAAAATGGCGGGACCAATGTTTTAATCACATAACTTTAATTTGGCACTTACAATTGTATTGAAAACTGAGTATATACCAGTACATATGTAGTACTAAGTCTTCGGGTGTGTATTACCTGCCTCTGAATAGCGCATCCAAAAGGTCCCGCCACTTTGATATCAAAGTGGCGGGACCAGTGAAATCTTGACATAATTCCTTTACCTTTAGAGGTACAAATGTCTTGTTTAGGGTACAATTAGTACATATGTAGTACTAACTCTTGAATGTGATGCATTTTAAATTGGGGGCTTGGTCCCGTCATCTTGATGCTCACGACATATTCATTTTTAAATGGATTCATTGTCTTTGTTAAAAACAATTAAATGCATTTACTTTGTTATTAAAACTAAAACTTAACTTGTCCATCTCTTTTTAAATTATTTAAAAAACAAAGTGACTGTAGTTACTTTCTTACTGAATTGTTCTTTTTATTTAATATTAATTTTATGTCTATAGAAAAATATTTTTTTCAATTTAAAGGAAATTTACCAAAAATTACTCAAAAAATTGCTTTGAAACAGATAGAACTAATTATTTTACAAATTATGAAATAACAAAAGTACTGAAGTTGTCGCCAGTACGTTTTAAATTTGTGATTTTCGGTTTTTTGCTCCTCCTGATAATTTTGCTTGACTGCAATTACTTTGTTTTACCGTAGCGCAGCCGTGAGCACTGTTACACAACAACACTAACTGCTCACACACAAGTGATAGTCTCTCCCTCAATCTGCAAACTGCTAGATCTGTGCACAAGGCGAAGGGGACACTCTCTGGGCCGCTTTTAGTTCGGGTTTCGAAGTTCAAGTATTTGGGTCACTGGGTCACTGATGACTTAAAAGACAATGTGGACTTGGACAGAGAACGCAGGTCGCTGGCTGTCCGTGGCAACATGCTGGCCCGCAGGTTTGCACGCTGTTCTGATTCTGTAAAGATAACGCTTTTTAAGGCCTTCTGCCAGTCGTTTTACACGAGTAGCCTATGGACCTAGTATACTCAGCGGGCTTTTAGCGACCTGCGCGTTCAGTACAATAACGCTTTCAGGGTGCTTTTGAGGTTGCCAAGGCGATGTAGCGCGTCAGGGATGTTTGCGGATGCGTGCGTCGACGGATTCGCCGCGATTATGCGAAAGCGATGCGCTTCCATGATGGCGCGTTTGCGCTCCTCCTCCAATGGCATCCTGAATGTGTTCTCAGACCGGTGGGACTCTCCCCTCTTACAAAGGTGGATAAGTGTTCAGACACACTTATCCAAATAATCCAGTGAACCATTGGACGAACAGTTCAATGGTTCACTGGGTGTTTATTATTATTAATTTAATTTAATTGTATACTAACATTATGCTAAGTTATACTACTACTAACATTATACGGATGTACTTATATCTGAAATAAATAATTTGAATTTGAATTTGAAAATAATCTTCCGGTGGGCGCATAGAGTCGTCATATGCGATGCTGGTCGTCCTCTGCTGGTCCTCCCCCCAATAACTGGAGGTCTCACCTGGCAGGGACAGACCACCGAGATGGCATGAAGAAATGATGGCATGCGACGCCGACGCCTCTATAAGCATTGCGACGCTCCTACGGTTTTGTTCATAGCAACCATTCACACAGACGCAGTTTGCCTGCATCGTTTTACAGACTGTTAAGGGAATTAGAATGAGGGGGCCTTATTTAATCGGTCACGGTATGCCTCCGCGGGCGAGGCGCTAAGCTGAAAGCTCCAACCCCGCACGCCACGCCCCTTACGGGGACGTCGTGACATCCCCGACGAACCCTCCCGCGCAAGTGCCGGGACCGCGAAAACAAAGTACACAGCATATTTTTGAATTCAATAAGGTTCTTTTTAGGTCTTTTTATATGGAAATACTTACAATAGTGCCTTATCCTTATTCGAACTGTAGGATGTCTTTACCACGCCTGACCCTAAGTACTTAGGTACCTGTTTTTATTTAGAACCATCTATAAGATCGTTTATGGAAGCTATCGCTTCTACTTCTTTCATAAAACCAATAGTCAAGAACAACCGAATTTTCAACTTGGCGCCATGCTTGAACATGACTTCTTTTTAATTTCGAACCCAGACTGAATTGCACCCAAGAGTAACTCAGATAGAGTTTAGTGCTTGGTAAAATACTACAATGTAGAGAAAAAATTAACTATCTAATATGAAAGCAAAAAAAAACCAGTTTCATGTAAGTAGGTAGTACAGTCTCATTCTTTCTGCGTAAAATGTATCGCTGTGGAACTTTCTTTTCGTTCGGAAACAAGGATAAGATGATTAGGGCTTGGATTTTGCAATATATTTATGTCAATTCTATATTATCAACCACTATGTAAACTAAATAACTTTATGTGTACGTATTGCCACTATATAAATAAATAGAAACTAAAAAAAATCCTATTAATTTTAATAAGGAAAGTATTTTGATGATGACGTTTAATTTCATTTCAGAACGAAAATATCCAATGATTTGGCAAGTTGGAGTTACAAGAAAGTGCAGCTATCCCTTTTATAAAGCGAAAGTAAACAATAAACCGCTTGTAATTAAACAAAATAAAGAATTTTACACGATCTAATCACTATCAAATGTATTTCTGACGATAAAACATTTCTCAAAAAAAGTGGACGTGAAAAACGGTGAGTGTTTTTAAAAGTTAGCGCTCGTCCACTCCAGACAATTTCGATGCTCAAAAACCTTGTTTGTGTTCTACATTGTCACGTTTTAGTGTTATATAAGTTATCATGTTGTTGCTAAGAGTATTTAATACGTATATAAGTGTAATTAAACATCCTACTTATGTGGCAGGTGAATGACCCAAACGATTTTACTAATTTGCTATATTTGTCGTATTTTAGACACGTATTATTAATTTTCTGTTATTAATCTGGAAAATTGTGACACAGATACCACGATTTCCGTCGTTTTCTGAATGAAAATGTTTTAAACCTTGATATAAAACGTGAATGTATGCCATTATGCTGTACAACACATTATTAGTGCTAATAAAATAAAGCTTATGTTGTGTATATTTATGATTTATGTCAAAGAGGGCATCTGCTATCGAGACTAGCTTATCAAAACCACTTGTTCCATTGCATAAACCCTGGTTATTAATAATTGAAGTTACCTTTTTGTACTGCTTATTAATTATAACCTATAGATTAAAGAATTTATTTTGAAGTAGCAAATACAACCTAAAAATCCGGCCAATTGCGTGTCAGACTATGCACAATGAAGGGTTCCGTAGTTGGGATGAATATCCCAAGAACAAACTTAACATTGTAGTTGAAAAACATGCTCTCCCATACATTCCAACTGCAAATTTAATTTTGTATGCACAATATTGAGAGATTTACCATGTTATTTTAAGACCATAGACTTTCTATAAGTTTTCCTGTAATCTATGAGTAAAGAACCAAACTCGGTATTTTTTTCAACATTTTAGGCACAGTAGTTTCAGAAATCAGGGAGGGAATAGTAAATTTTCATAAATGATTAAATATCGTTAAGTGTTCATTTTAAAATGATGAAAAAAGGAAACAACGTGTTGCACTCCGGGAGTGCGGGCAGAAGTGAAAACTTGAACATTATCGTTGTGCATTTCTACTCTCCTCGCGTCCTGGCGCGAGTTTAACATTTTTTACTCATCCCAAAAAAGTGCACAATGCCGCTAAAGAAGTTTTCACTTAAAAAATTTGAGGTCCTTGCAATAATACCTTTCATTAAAAAAGTTAAAAAATATGAAAGTATAAAGAATTCTAATCATTTTATAAACTCTATTCTTTTACCAGAACATATCTGATACAATTAGACATTTTAAACATACAAAAACAAGTGTAAAAAGCTTATATTTCTACCATAATCTTGATTAAAAACAGCTTCATCTACCTCATGCTTAAGCAGCCAATAATGTTCCTACTGCTGCAACACAGGCCTCCTCTTGTGTGAGGGAGTGGGCCATAATACACCACGCGGGCCATTTGAATTTTCAGTTCTAGAACATGCCGGTTTCCTCATGATGTTTGCCTTCACTGCTTTTGTTTTACTAAATTTAAAACACCTACAAAATCAAAAGTCATTTCATTTATTAGTGGACTTGCTCCTTCAATAAACACCCCTGGATTGATTGCAGATTTCTTATTAAAATACCAGTCAGATGTACCTACTCCGTCAGGGCGGTAAATTCGTGATAAATCTATACTCTCAATACAATCTATTCACTAATCACAAACATCAATCAACTTTTATGCTTGACATTTAAATTGTAAAATACAGCTTTGAGAAACATGAGCTGTTAATTAAAAGACAATGTCTTTAGGACGTATGATGATGGTATGTTATTAGGACTGTTTTCACTAGCATGTTTTTATTTTTTACCTTTTTCTTGCCTCAAACTGCCTGTGTGCTTCCATTTTGCTAAAACCCAGACTTCAACTGACTGTAGAATACACAAATTTTTGGACTGTAATGGAATAAACGCTGTAACTTGTAGTGCAGAAGTAAATGGCTCATATTTATGGTGCAAACAAAGACAACCTCCACAGATCAGGGTACCTGGACGGCTAGATCCCAAGTGCATATGCGACGTCTCCCCACAGACAATTGACTACCTTCCATCACCTCAGTGAATTGATTACTGACAAATGCTTGCACTGTGCATTGACTGGACAGGTCCACTCAAATCTGTGTGGTTCTTTCCTCAAAAGACCATTTTTACTAATCTACATGGTCTTCATATAGCCTGACCAAGATTTTGTCTGGTTTTTAAAGAGACTGCGACCTCTGAATTTGTTTCGGCCTTTCTTCTCAGAGTAGTCAGATAGGAAACACTGACCACATCTAGCTTAATTTTAATATTCTTTTATATGACGTGATAAACTGATTTCAGTATCCTATTTACAGATTAAACGATTTTAGTTCAGTTCTTGTAGCTGAATTTTGGGCCAGACATATTCTGTAAACTTTCTGCCATCAATATGCTGAGAGATTTATGATGCATGTTTGGTGAACTTTTCATCCCCTAATTCCCCTATTTGCTTTGTTTACAACCTAAATTAACCTGACTTGTTCTGAAATAGTAGTAGTCAAGAAAAACAACCAATTGAAACCATGCACCTCCCTTCTGACGTTCCTTAAGTGCCAAAGTAGGTTAGTGTGAAATAAAAAAAATTATATAGAAATATAAATAATTTATTTGCTTGTATGTAGGTCAACAGATAAGGTATGAGTTGTATCACAAAACCATTTACAGCAAGTCAAAGTTTTACAAACTTGGAACCAATCTTGTACAATAAAACCAGCTAGTGGACATCATGCATTACTCAGAAGTCATTACTTTTCCCTAAGTCAAGTGCAAATTGCCGTAGCAACTCCATCAATACATCGTAAAAAATACATGTTTATGTCCATTTAAGCATGTATTGTCTGTGATATCTTTAAATAGTTTTTTTATCATGTTGGTTAATATTTTGCCACAGAAGTTTTGCTAAAGTGAACTGAAGCAGATGGGCTTGGTTTACAAAGAAGGTAATTTTTCTCTGAAGATTTAAAAAATAAATGTGTTCTAGGTTTTGAGAATGCATTTTTTTTTGTATTTTAGTGTTGTGTAACTTTTGTGTATCTTTTCAAATGACATATTTTTCTATATAATATTTTTCTATATAATCTCCACAGTCATGATATTACGTGGCTCTGCCATCATCCTTTTAGATAAAACACTGAACTGATATCATCAACATGCAGGGAGCGAGCATGATCATTAATTAATTTTATGAATTAAATATGTAAGTAGGTAATACATTATCTCAATATTTATGAATAAAAGGGTTAATAATAAAATAAGAGAAAAAAAGCAGTTAATAATAAATTGTCCTGTATGTTGACTGGGGAAAAAAAAAACTATTTAGTCCGTCAGTCAGATAATAAAAAGAAATTAGATACGTTTTTTTGCTTTATCATATGGATAAAAATGGTTTAGATAATAACGCATTTAAAGTTGGGGACTGGGGGCTCGCTACGCCAGAAGTCAGTATAAAATCTACTTACCGGGGAGTGACGTCAGTCATGCCACATTTTAACTCAATGTATTGGCGTAATAATAAGAGTAATAAAATATGTGTTTTTTAATGACTTTTATAAAAATATTTAAAAATGTATTTAATAAGTTAATATAAATGAATAAACGAAAGAGTAATAATAAATAATAATAAGAGAGCAGTGGTGGCCCAGTGGTAACGGCCCCGACTTACGAGTTGTAGGTCGTGAGTTCGAACCCAAGCAGGCGCTTTACTTTGTGTAAATAATTTCATCACCACTGCTCTCGAAACGGTGAAGGAAAACATCGTGAGGAAACCGGCATGTCTTAGAACCAAAAAATTCGAAGACATGTGACATCTACCAACTCGCACTGGGCCCGCGTACATTACAGCCCACTCCCTCTCACAGAGAGGAGGCCTGTGTCCCAGCAGTGGGAACATTAATAGGCTGATGATGATTATGATGATTGCCGTAATCTTTTGATTACGTAAAAAAAGAAAAATACGTGTCGCAATATTTTTAATAATCTACCATATGGACAAATATTTATAGTCATCCCTATTCAAGTTAATAAAATAACTTAACTCAATCAATTTTCTTTTCTGTATGAAAACAGGCTTGTACTATGCTTGTACCATTTAGCTAATTATGATATGTCAACACTTTAGGTATGGTTACTGACTAGAGGAAGGACAACACTAGGATCTACCTACTTGGTTCACTAATTTATTAATGTAATGTGTGAATCTCATGATATTTTGTTTTTTTTTCCTTAAATTTCCATACAGATGGAAACATATTGATCACTTCATGAATGCATTTAAAATTCAATTAAGATAAGAAACTTTTCAATCAACATTTTTATATGAATATTATTCATAAATTATTTTAAAATGTTTTAACTTTAAAAATTAATTTGAATTTTCTTATCATTTATTCGCTGGGGATTGTTGCGGACTGACAAGATGCGGTATAGCTTAAAATCGAATTCTTCCAGATGGTCATCTAGACAAAGTAATTTGTATAAAATAGCCTTATTTATAGCTAATTTGAATGTTTCAATTTTGTGTGGCAAGTTTTGCAATAAAATTTGAAGTGTAAAATGAATGAAATGAAATTTAAGTGTACAAGTGAAATTATTACAAGAGTGAATAGTGAATTTGTTACTTTCAAACAATGATATTATAATAAGTAAAAAGACGTAGGTAGGTTATACCCGCTCCGCAAGTGACTCGTCAAAATTTGTCTAATTAGCCACATTTTCTTCGTCTTGTCTCTTTTTCGCTCCCGATAATTACGACATGCCGTCCTACTTCCACGTGTCATCTAATAGTGTGACATTGTGCTGTTTTTGAAGATCGAATGTTCAGTAGATAACCTGTCTACGTCTTTTTACTTATAATATCATTGCTTTCAAAAGTACTTACTGGCAAAAACTGACCCTATCTTATTACGTCACTTGGTGTAATAACTATTATTGTTACACATCCTTGGTAGTAACCCGCTTGGTATACCATTAGTGGTGTGGATTGGTGGAATGGTAGTACCATCCATGGCAAAAGGCAAATGTTGAAAGCTGAAAGAAACTTTTTTATTTTTTTATTTTATTGTAAAACACCATTACTGACCAGTGTTTTAACACATGCACCCTGCATGCATGTAATATGAGTGTTTATTCTGAATTAATTTGGCAATATTACTGTATGGAAATATGAAATGTGGCTAACTAGCAAACTAGAATACTAATAATGAATTGCAATTACAACATTGAATTTGATGTTGTAACCGTTTTAGGTGTAAAAAAGGCATTTACGTAGGCTTTTTTACGTCTGAAACTAAATACTCGGTGTTACAACTTACAATATTAATTATTGCATTTCATAATCAGTATTTTAGTTCACTAGTTAGCCACATTTCATATTTCCAAACAGTAATATTACCAAATTAATCAAAACAGTTAGTTAAAATTATTACCAAGTCTTTGCATTAGGTACTGTTAAAATTATTTAATTATTAAGTTCAGAAAAGTTAAATATACTATACAGGGTGTAAGGGAAAGCCTTCCGCAAACAAGAGGGTGTATTCAGCTCCTTATTCTGAATCATTTTCCACCGGAAATATTCTCAGACAATTTTTAATTTTTTTAATCATTTTTCAGTTACTATTCCTTTATTTCAATGTAACATTACATTCTCTGTACGCAGCACTCCATTTATGTAAACAAAAAGCTAAAAAAAAAACCAGCAATGGATGTTGAAATACTGTAACGATCGACGCGTGAAATCAGCTGTTCTTTCAACCCCGTAGTGTGTAGAGCGGCCAAAGGCTCGCTGCGCTGCTGATTGCTACGTAGGTTTTCCCATGGTAACGATACATTGCGTGTGAGGTAATAAAACAAATCAGGTTTATTGGATTCCCATAACGTTCCTGAAATATTTTTATGTACAGACGCCAACACATCAACCTACTCCAATCTGTCAAATTTTCCCAATCAACATTGAACCTTATTCTTTAGTGATAAAGTTGATAATCTATTAAAGAAATTTGACAGATTGTAGTAACTTGATGTGCTGGCGTCTGTACCGGTCATCTTAGTATGATATATTGAATTCACCCCATCAGTCTACGGAGGGCTGTCCCTTACACCCTGTATAATACATATTATTATGTATTAATACACTTTATGAATCGTATAAAACAAACTTGCTATGCTAATGCATGTCTATGCGAACACTTTGTTCTTAACTACGCAATGAATTTTTCCCGTGACCCCAGGGCTGGCTTTTACCTTGGCCAGAGGCTAAGCATTGCCATACAACGTGGCATTGCTACCAGTCTTTTGGGTACATTACTAGTCGACAGCGATGCGGAGGAGTTCTTTACGCGATATTTTAGTTTTACTTAAGTTAGCATATTATATTTTTAGTTTTGTAATATATTAATATTAAACTTGCAAATAATATAAAATTCTCCATGTTTTGTAAAGCAGTAAAAACTGTACAAAACGTGGACGGATCGCTATTAAAGTTATAATTATTTAATTAAATCCTCTCTCTTCCCCAGTTCGCACAATGTCCAACGCTGCAGTGAGTATAAAGTTCCGGAGTGGTCTGACTTCTTCGGACCCTGAACAACAGCCGGTGCTCATAGTGGGGCAGGCTTCCCACCTCAGTGCCCTGAACTGGGATGATGTACGGTGCAAGCTGGAGCCGAGAGTCAGTGAGGAGGTAAGACATTATACTGTGATAGGATGAATTTATATTATTGTACCTTTTAATCATTTGAAAACTTATTTTAAGTGCTGGTTTCTAAGACTCAAAATTGGCCTCCTTTTTTCAGTAAGTGTGACGTAATAAGAACAATCTTAGAACGAGTAAATGTGCAGTACCAATTTATTTACGCTCAGCCATTGACCGCTAATCAGCGAATAATTGATTGCCAGCTAGCCAGATCCAAAAAAAAATATTGTAAATCAATCATTTAAATTTCTGTGCAAATAAAAATCTTGTCGAATTTCGTATGACTTCAAACCGTCTCATTAATTGCGATACTTAATGTTATCGTCAAATCAGCGTATTTGGAACAGCATGTGTATTTCTGGAGGAGCTCGTGGCTAAGTAATAACAGCCGTACGGTTTGATCCATCAGGTTAAGCTACGCTTGCCGGGGTTGGTTTGTGGATGGGACCATCTTAACATACCGAGATTCCACCGTGCCTCGGAAAGCACGTTAAGCCGTTAGTAGGATGTTATTGGGCACTCTAAG